>JANAVB010016199.1:12457213-12534713 GCA_029216955.1 Iris pallida
ATGTTGGTAAGAGTGGAGGTGTGCTCCCTGTTAGCGTTGTGGTGGACATATATGACACTTTTTTCTGGGATTGACTCGTTGGCCAGAGCAGCGAGCGTATCTTTGGAGCACGTTGAGCACTACCTATACTGACCCAACATCACCGGAGGAGAAGATGAGAATATCATCGGCGTAGGCCAGGTGAGTGATGATCGGGCACCCGCTGACCGTATAGAAATGCTTGAAGTGTGGGGTCCTCGGCAACTTGTTTAGGTTTCTGCTCAGGGATTCCGCGGCGATGATGAAAATAGATGATGAAAGCGGGTCTCCTTGTCTGACTCCCCGACTGGATTTGAAGAAGCCGTCCGCTTGCCTGTTGATCACCGTGGAGAACCACGAGTTGTTGATCGATCTCCAAACAACACTGATCCAGGTTTCCGAGAAACCAAATGCTCTTAGGACCCAGATCATGAACTTCCTATCGAGCCTGTCATAAGCCTTCTCCTTGTCCAATTTGATAGAGATGTTCCCAGCTCTGGATGATAATTTCATGCAAGTAATTATTTCTTATGCTAGCATAATGTTGTCTTAGATATTTCTGCCCCGAACAAAGCTGCTCTATTCCTCTGATATGATTTTGGGAAGGAGAACGGTCATACGTGTGGCGATGATCTTAGAAATAATTTTGTTGGTGAAGGTACATAAACTGATGGGTCTGAAGTCTCGGAAGGTCTCCGGATTCTCCTGCTTAGAAATAAGTATCAAATTAGTACAGAAAATTGATCTAGGGTACCAGGCTCCTTGGAAAATGGTGGTCTCCACTTTGTGTTTGTCTGTCTTAATGATGTCCCAACACGTGCGAAAGAATACGCTGTTGAATCCGTCCGGACCGAAGGCGATGTAGGCATTAAGCACCTAAACTGCTTCTTTCACCTCCTGCTCAGAGGGGGGTGCTCCAGGTTAGTGTTGTCCATGTCGATGATGAGGAAGGGGATCTCTGCCAGGAAATCCGGGTCCCTTGTGACAGTTTTTTAGAGAACAGATGCGAGTAGAATTTTTTCTCCGCCTTTTGGATACCTTGTTGGTCCTTGATAATAGTCCCGGTGACATCGACAATCTGATGTATGTTGAGCTTCTGTCTGTGACCTTTGACGCAGGCATGGAAGTAACCGGTGTTTTTGTCCCCCTCACTGTCCCATTTGAGTCTGGCTTTTTGTTTCCAGAACTCAGTTTTGACTTTTAAGCAGAATTTGAGGATGGCTTTGGATAGGTTGAGGGCCGATCGAGTCGCTTGGGAGTTGTCTGTCAAAAATAGGGCTTCCGTACGGGTCACGTCTTCTTCGACAGTGTGAACTGCTTAGAAAATGTCTCCGAAAGCCTGCTTGCTCCATGTAGTATGTGCTTTTCTAGTAGCCTTGAGTTTGTTGGCCACACGGATGACGGGGTCGAGGGAGTCATTCTTGGACCAAGCGTCCGCCACGATCCTCTAGAATTGAGGGTGGTGGCACCAGAAGTCCTGGAAGCAGAAGCTTCTCTTGATCTGGTTTAAGTTGCGATTGATTTCGATGAGGAGGGGGACGTGATCGGACTCGGTGGTGTTGAGGTGGACGAGGTTAGACGTGATGCCCATGTCATTCCATTGAGCATTGATGATGGCTCGGTCGAGACGAGAGTATTGTCTACGGGTACCTTCCTGCATGTTATACCAGGTGAAAGCGTTGCCAATAAACTGAAGGGGAGTTAGGTGAGCATTGAAGATGAAGTTGTTAAAGTCTTGCATGGCCGCCGGGGTGAAGGCCTTCGTCCCGTTTTCTCCTCTCTCCTAGTGATGGCGTTGAAGTCTCCAACACAAAGCCAGGGAGGGTAGGAGGTGTTGGAGATAGTGTCCTGGAGGTCAATCCTGAACTGTTTGCGCTCGTTGATGTCGCAACTACCATGGACAGCATAGAGAAGGACACGATTCGGGAGGGTGGGGTGCTCCACCCAGCACGAGAGAGCCTGCGTGGTATCGAGCACGACACTGATATTTACATCAGAGCAGTACAGGAGCAAGATGTCATGTCTTCCTGCAATAGCGGAGTAGAAATCCAGCAGCAGCTGAATCGATTTGAGTCTGTTAGGGGGATTTTGGGTTCTAGGATGATTAGGATGTCGATTTTGTGAGTTTTCTTGAGGCTAATAAGTCTCCTCAAGGTGGGTTTGTTTGGTTTCGCGGCCGACCTGGTATATAATATATATATATATATATATTTTTTTTATATATAATATATATATATATATATATATATATATATATATATTATATATATATATATATATATATATATATATATATATATATTTATATATATATATATATATATTATATATATATATATATATATATATATATATATATATAAGGTGAGAGATGCAGCAACGGGCCGGCTCCCCCTTGCTGTCTCCGCCGCCGGCGCCCCTCGGGATCTTCTGGCAGGGGTGGCTGGTCGGCCTGCCGGGGCCGGTGGCGGCGCCTTTCTCTTTCTTCGCCCCACTCGGTGCCCCTTTCTCCTCCTCGGGATGGTCGCAGGGGTGCTTCCCCTCCCACCCACTCGCTGGCTTCCCGCCGGGGGTTCCCCTCCCCCCCCCAAACCCCCTCGGTGTCCTCGGCGGCACCGGCGCAGCCGTGCACGGCACGGCCCTACGCCGGTCGCCTCTACGCCCGTAGTGCCCCATCCCTCTCCGGCTCCCCCAGTCGCCCCTCCCGTCGCGCCATCGCCTCCCTCCTCGGTAGCGTCTACCTTTCCCTCTCTCCAATGGCCTCCCGCCGCCACCCGCCTCGGTAGCGCCTCCGACGGATCAGGTCTCGGTAGCGCCTCCGGTGGATCAGGTCTAGGATCGCCTCCGGCAGCCCCAACCCTTGTCATCCCCGCTGCGCCGCCAGCGTCTTCTAGTCCGGCACCCTCTCCTCCTCTCGCAGCTTCGTTGTCGTGGCCTGCACCTCCCTGCGCGGCGGCGCCCTCCCCCTCGGAGCCAGCAGCCTTCCTCTCTATTGAGTGGCCGACGCTAGCGCTTCTTCCGCCTCCCAGCTGCCCCGGCCCGACCCTCCCCTCCACCTCTACAGCCCCGTCGTCGCTCTCGCCGGCTTCAGCGCCCCCCTCGTGGGCCACGGTGGCCGCGGTTCACCCCCAGTTCTCGTTCCCCCCGCCGTCCTCCGCGCTGTGGCCAGCGGTGAGCCCAGCCCCCGTCCAGACCCCCTCTCCGACGAGGGTCGGCGGGTATTCCTCGGCGGCGGCACTGTCTTCGGTCGCTCCCCGTGACGAGCTTCGGAGCTCCCTCCGTCGCTCGCCGGCTGTCCCCCCTTAGGCGCTCGGCCGGAAGCCACCCGGAGCTTGCCCCCGCCTGCTACCTCTCCCCCCGCCAGCGTGGACGACTCTCCCCTCCTCTCTGTCCGTTGCCCGACCACCGTCTCCTCCCCCCGGAGATCGCCCCCCCCCTCCTTTCTCGGCAGTGGCTCCTCCTCCGGGACGGCGCCCCCCTCCGGCACTGGACCCCCTCGCGGCCTTTCCGCCGGCGCTCCCGCCCCCGGGCGCCGCCCTGGCTCCGGCCTCCCCCTTCTCCGGGCTGTGCGCCCTCCCCGGGCAGCGCGCCCTCCCCGGTCTTCGCGCCAATCTCGCGCAGTGCGCGTCTTTGGGTTGCGGGCCGCCTCGGGCAGAGCAGCGGTTCCCGTCCTCGGGCCGTGTGCTTTGAGCCTGACGTGTCTCTCGCGTTTCGAAATTAGAAATTTTTCGAATTTTGATTCTCATTCTCTCGTAAAAAAAAAAGAAATTGGAACAACAAATGGTTTCCTTCTAATCTGGTTACTCTCCCCCATCGGTTTGCGAGTCTTCGGACTGCGCTACTGTCCCCATTGGGCTGAGAGCCCACTCCGTTTTCACATTTCGAAGATTTTCTTCTTTTCGAAATCTACTTTTTCAATCCTATGTATTTTCTGTTTTGTCTTCCAGGGCCTTTTTGTGTTTTTTGGACCCTGGCACATGTACTGCTCATTACGAGCCACCCTTCGTATTCAATAAAATGTTGGTTTGTTAAAATATATATATATTTATATATATACTCTAGCCTAGAGGTAGTGGTGAGGCATGCGGCCCGAGTGGTCAGAAGATCGATTCCAGGTGGGAGCGTTCGCCACAATTACCTTATATATATATATATATATATATATATATATATATATATATATATATATATATATATATATATATATATATATATATTATATAAAAAAAAAAAAAAAAATATATATATATATATATATATATATATATATATATATATATATATATATATATGTATATATATATATATATATATATATATATATATATAAGCAAAGGAAAAAAATAAGCAATGGTAATTGTGGCGAACTCGCCTCCACTTGGGCTTGAACTCCGACCACTTGGGCTACATTTATCTCTCTTAACCATTAGGTAGAGGTCATTTGCATATATATATATATATATATATATATATATATATATATATATATATATATATATATATATATATATATATACTCTAGCCTAATGGTAGTGGTGAGGCATGCGGCCCGAGTGGTCAGGAGATCGATTCCCTGTGGGAGCGTTCGCCACATTTACCTTCTTTTAATATATATATATATATATATATATATATATATATATATATATATATATATATATATATATATATATATATATTTATATATATAATATAAATAAATAAATATATCTATATATATATATATATATATATATATATATATATATATATATATATATAAATATATATATATATATATTACAGGGTTGCCCCGCTGGACCCCAAGCATATGTTCCTCCACCTCTCCTCCGACCCCGACAACACCAAAGTTTGGGCCAAAGGCACCACAACCATCGACGGTCACAGCGTTAAGATCGTCAAATGGTCTCCCAGCTTCAACCCCAATGTCGACTCGACAACTATTTCGACGTGGATCACCCTCCCCAACCTCCCCCTAGTATGCTTCGCCCCCGCTGCTATTAAGAGAATCGCCAGCTCCTTTGGGTCGCTTGTGGCCGTTGCTGAAGAAACCCGCAATCTCTCCAAACGTAACTTCGCCAAGATATGCGTGAAACTCGACCTGGCTACAGACCCTCCCACCCAAATTGAGATCGAACTCGAAAGCCAGGCACATACACAGTCGCTGCTGGTGTACGACAACAACATTTTTTCTGCAAACACTGTTAGATCCGGGGCCACCTCACCCGTCTGTGCTTCAGGGCACATCCGGAGCTTAAGAAGAAATCCTCCCGCAAGGCGTAATCCACGAAGGAGACTCTAATCACACCGTCTGCCCCGATTCCCCCCTACCAAACTCATATTCCCACTTTGAAGACAGCGACGACACTCCTAGCCCCCGCTCCCACCCTCCCTCAAACGACGTTATCGCCCTACAAGAGACATCGGCCATCCTCCTTAGCAACCAATTTGACATCCTCACCGCATCCCCTCTAGTCGACATCCTGGAGAGCCCTCATCATGGCATGGTCACTCCCGTAGAGCGCGAGAAGACCAACGCAGAGCATCCACCCGCCGTCGCATCTTCAGTAAGAGGAGAGATAGTCCAGCTGCCATGGTCCTCCAACCAGCCCTCGCAAGCATTGCAGAGTCTCCTCTCATCACCGGTAGTGCCTCTGAGGCTGACCCGGCCAGCCTTAGCCTCGTCTTAGCCGACAGGCTTCAACAAGCTCAGGAAGCCAGATTCCTAGATTCCAGCAACCCCCTCTGTGTGCTGACTGATTTCGAAGAAGCTAATGCCACCCAGCTAGAAGAACCAGGTACCAAAGCAAATGGACCGTCTGAGGCGACGGTCGTCTCCACTTCAGCGACCTCGAGAGCTCCCAAAATCCCCCACAACAAAAAGAAAAAACATAATCAAGAGACCATGCCCATGACCTCGAGGTCTACCGCGAAGCTCAACAACCCCCCCTCGCACCCAACCCAATGCTTAACATCCTCTCGTAGAACGTTCGAGGGCTGGCCAATAAACCTACCTTGAGCAAATTAATCAGCCTCAAGAAAATCTACTGAATCGACATCTTAGTTATCATCGAACACAAAATTCCTCACAGAAAACTCAAATCCATCCAGCTGTAACTCGGCTTCCTAGCCGCTGTCGCCGGATGTAATGACATCTGGATCCTCTTCGCTGCCAGATGCAAATTCGGCACCAATCATGATTCGAAATAGGCTATCTCCTGCTGGGTACAGCACCCCACTCTTCGGTCCAGAACCCTCCTCTCGACCGTCCACGGTAGCTGTGACATCACCGAGCGCAGGCTGCTCTGGACAACACTGTCGGACACCCATCTTCCCCTCAACAACCTGCCGTGGCTATGCTTTGACGACTTTAACGCTCTCGCGAGCAGGGATGAGAAGTCCGGGGAAAGACCTCCCCCCAGCAGGCCATGAATGACTTCAACACCTTTATCTTCAACGTTCACTTGTCCCCACTCCCTTTCTCCGGCAACGCTTTCACTTGGTGTAACATGCAGGAAGGCGCCCGTAGACAATACTCATGTCTCGATCGAGCGCTGTTCGACAACCGTTGGTCAGACATGGGTCTCATCTCTAATCTCTCCAACCTTAACTCCACAGAATCGGACCATTCTCCTCTCCTAATCAAGATCAGCAGCAATTCCAACCTGATCAAGAAACCTTTTCGATTCCTAGATTTTTGGAGCCACCACCCTCAATTCCGAAATATCATGGCTTCCGCCTGGAGATCGAAGAGTAATCCCAACCCCCTCGCTTGAGTGGCAGCCAAACTCAAAGCTACTAGGATAGCACTTTCGACTTGGAGCAGAAGCGCTTTCGATAACATTTTCCAGGCGATCAAGACGACGGAGGATGACATCACCCGGGCTGAGAACATGTTTGCCTCGAATGGTTCTCCGGAGAATCTCACGACGCTCAACCTCACCAGAGACCTCCTCAAATCCTAGTTGAAAGTCAAGACTGAATTCTGGAAGCAGAAAGCCAAACTCACCTGGGACACCGATGGGGATAGGAACTCCAGCACCTTCCACTCTTGTGTCAAAGGTCGTAGGCAACAGCTTGACCTGCACCAAATCTCCGACGACAACGATATCTTACTCAAAGACCAGAGGAGTAATCACACGGCTGCCGCTGATTTCTACACAAAATTATTCTCCAAAGAGGTCATCGTTAAGGATGAGAAATTCCTGGCCAAGATCCCTAACATGATCAACGAGATAGAGAGAACGAACAGTTGCTGACCCCCCCCCCTCCGCGGAGGAAGTCAAGTGCGCAGTCTTGACCCTCGATGAACACAGTGCTCCCGATCCCGATGGTTTCTCCGGTTTCTTCAGATCTTACTGGGATATCATTGTACCCGACTTCTACGAGGCTGCAGTCACCTTTTTTTAAGGCACGAGATACCCCAATTCCATCTCCTGCGCTAACCTAATCCTCATCCCCAAAAAGACAACTCGAAGACCTTTAAAGACTTCCGACCCATCAGCTTGTGTACCTTCACCAATAAAATTATCTCGAAGATCATCGCTATCCGCATGGCCGCTCTCCTCTCCAAGATAATTTTTGAAGAGCAAAGCAATTTTGTTCCGGGCCGGAACATCTCTGACAACATCCTCCTTGCGCAGGAAATGATTACTTGCATGAAATTCCCATCTAGGGGTGGGAATGTCGACATCAAACTTGACATGGATAAGGCTTATGATCATCTGGACTGGCAGTTCATGATCTGGGTCTTCAGGGCCTTTGGCTTCTCCAAAATTTGGATTGATGTCATCTTCAGATCCATAAGCAACTCCTGGTTCTCCACTATCATCAATGGGCAAGCCGATGGCTTCTTTAAATCCAGTCGGGGGGGTCAGACAGGGTGACATGCTATCCTCCATCATCTTCATTATTGCTGCCAAGGCGCTCAATAGAAACCTCAACAGCCTGGCTAACACTCTCAGATTCTACCACTTTCATACCACCACTGGATGCTCCTTAATCACTCATCGCGCCTAAGCTGATGACATCCTCATCTTCTCATCAGGCGACATCGGGTCGGTCGAGGTGGTCCACAGAACGCTAGAAAAATACACCAGATGCTCGGGCCAGCGAGTTAACCCCAACAAAAGCGTTATCTACACCCACCACAAAGCCGACATGAACCACTCGACAATTCTCCCCAACCTGACCTTCTTCTCCACCGTGTACCCGTCGTTCTCTTACTTAGGTTGCCCGCTGGTGTACGGTAAAGCAAATTCTGGCATCTTCGATGATCTGGTGAGCAAAATAAAAAAAAAATCAAAGTTTGGCATAACGCGACCCTCTCTCTAGGTGGAAAGACGATTCTGATCAAGCATGTCCTCTCCTCCATCCCCATCTACACCCTAGCGGTCTGCCCACCACCTAAAAAGGTTTTATTCTTATTAGAATCCCTCTTCTCCAACTTCTTCTTGGGCCACAACGATGGATAGGACAAGCACCACTGGGCCAACTGGGACACCATGGCCAGACCCACGGATGAGGGCGAGCTGGATTTCAGCAGACTAGCGAATATCGTGGATGCCTGCTCTATAAAGTTGTGGTGGAATCTCCGCACGGATAACTTGATCTAGACCCGCTTCATGAAGGCCAGATACTTCAGATACTCCCACCTCACGATTGCGGTCGCTAACAATAGATCTTCAACATCCTGGCGATGCATCCTGCACAGACATCACCTCGCCGAACCCCTGATCCGCCTGCAGCATGGCAACGGTAGTTCGTCGCCGTGCCACGAACGTTGGCTCGGAGAGGTCGTCTTCTAGCAAACTCTGAACACCCCTCCGAATTGTACGATCCACGACTTATGGGACATCGACTCTAGTTGGAGGTGGGACAGGGTCAGAGATTGGCTCGGACCAGAGGCCGTAGTCTGTCTTGCAGCCGCAGATATGCAGCTCTCTGACCACCTCGATGTATGGAAGTGGTCCCCCAAGTTTGATAGTATGTTCACGCAGGCTTCGGCCAGGACTGTGGTGAGAGGCGTCGGAGTGCCGTCCCCTATTATCGCACCATTTTGGAAGTCATGTATCCCCATCAAATGGTCAATTCTGCTCTGGAGAGTGCAACACAAGAAGCTTCCAACTGACGATTCCCTTACCTCTATCGGATTCAGCCTGGCATCGAAATGCCAATGTTGTATTTCCTACCGATCAGAAACAACCGAGCACGTCCTGCTCTCCGACGACCTCGCCGCTCTGCTGTGGACCACCCTCTCTTTGTATTATAGGAATAATCTTCAGGTCGGGGATTCAACGATCTCCTTGCCAGCTGGGATGACTCCATCGGGCATCAGATCATTGCAGCCGCTGGCATCTGGGTCCTCTAGAAGAATCGGAACAAATTCAGATACGAAGGATGCCAATACAATCCCAACCAGCTTATCAGGGAGACCCTCCGACAAATTCACAAAATTGGCAGGCGTTGCTCCCACATCACGAACTTCCTCCGGACGGCGCTGACCTAACCACGGGCTCGGGCCAGTGAGCGGTATTTAGCGGCTGGCCTCTTTTTGTTGTATGTTTTCTTTTCGCGCAAGATGCGCTTACTTGTATAGGCTTCGGCATTTTGCGTCGGATACATCAATAAAGTTCGAGTTCCAATATATATATATATATATATTCGATTCCCGGTGGGAGCGTTCACCACAATTACCTACTCACTCATTCAATCTTCATCTTCTCTATCTCTTTTTAAGCCTTCAATCTACTTTAAAGAGCCAAAATCTTCAAATCTCCAAGTCAACTCCTATTCTTATAGTGCTGGTGGTTTTCGATTAGGCGTATTCGAGTTGTACAAGCTTGGCGTATAGAAGCTTTACTCAGAAAGGTGTTGTTGAATTTTGATCGTGGGCTTCAGATAAAAATACGACGGTGCTGAAGTTGGCGTGTCCTTCGGAGTAAAGCACACGGTGTAATCTCTATTCAAAATAGTGGATTATAGCGAGCAAGAGTTCTTGCGAACTGGACTAGTCCTCTCAAAGGAAAACTAGTATAAACCTTGGTGTTTGTGTATTACTTTCTTGCCTCCACTTACTTATTATTTTACTTCATTGCATTTAAGTTTATTTATATATTTGCTTCACCTGCTTAGTTTTTAAATTGGTAAATATTTTCCATTGTACTTTATTCACCCCCTCTAGAGGTGCCATCGATCCTACAATTGGTATTAGAGCATAGTTTATCTCTAGTCGGATTAAAATTCCTTGAGATATGGCATCCCTATATCCAAGCAATGGTGAAGGTTAATCAACAAATAGGCCACCCTATTTGATAGCACAAACTACATATACTGGAAGACAAGTATGAGCTTTTACCTCAAGTCTCTTGATTTTGATTTATGGTTGATTGTCATGAATGGTTATAAGAAACCACTACCTATTATGGTAGAGGGTGTTCTAGTTGAAAACCATTTGATAGATATACCGATAAAAAAAACAAGCCAGCCTTGATGCAAAAGCCATCAATGCTCTATTTTGTGCTGTAGATAGAACTGAGTTTAACAGAGTTTCAACATGTGTCATGTCTCACGGGGTTTGGAAACTTCTTGAGGTTACTCATGAAGGCGATCACAAGTGAAGGAGTCCAAAATCTCATGACTAACACAAGAGTATGAGGCATTCAAAATGAAGTCTAATGAGACTATTACAAACATGTTTACTCGGTTTCTAGATATTGTTAATCCTCTAACTTCCCTTGGAAAAGAATACAACAGTTATGAGAAGATTCGGAAGGTGCTTCGCGGGCTAACCAAGAACTGGAATCCTAAAGCGACGACCATTATTGAAGGAAATAATCTCACAACAATGACTCTTGAAACCTTATGGGAAAGCTTTTGACGCATGAGCTATACCTTAAAGATTTCTACAAGTTACGTCCAAAAGAGAAGGCGACAGCATTCAAAGCTAACCACAAGACAGCCTCCGACGACAAAAGTGAGACAGACAACTCAGACAACGAGCAGATGGCCCTCATGACAAAGAACTTCAGAAGATTCCTTAGATATGAGAAGACAAGCCGAAAAAGAAAGATTTCAGAGACGATGAAGAACCAATATGTTTCAGCTGTAAAAGAACAGGTCACATCAAGAAGGATTGTCCTGTTATAAGACAGGGAAGAAGGCACGGTCGGACGAGCAAGAGAAGGACTTCGACTAGAAACTAAGCTAACACTAGCATCTGGTGTAAAAGCGAAGCTAGTGACTCTGAAGAAGAAGAGAAGCCTCGCAACACAGCAAACCTATATTTTATGGCTACAAATGCTAAGGTAATATCGAACCCTCTCTTTGAAGAATTTACTTTCGATGAACTGTCTATTGCTTTCACTAATCTGTTAGAAGACCATAGGAAAATGATAGACTTGTACAAAAGTGCTAAGAAAGACCTAAAATTTGTACAATCTGAGTTTTTAAAGCAATCTCAAATGCTAGAAGATATTAGAGATTCTTCTAGTGACACAATTGAGATTACTTCTTTAAAGTTAGGCTTACATGAAACTCTTGAAAAGCTTGAGAAAGCTAATCAAAAAAATGTAAAACTTAACGATCTCTATGAACTAGAGAAAAAGAAGTAGAATATTGCTGCTCAGAGAATAGATACACTCACGGCCAAATACAATGAAGTCTGTGACGTCTCTAAAAAGTTAGAGATCAAAATGGACAAACAGGTTGTCAAACATATAGCTCAGGTGAACACAAGTCAGAAGGCCAAGCACAAACACAACACGACCAACACTGCTAGAACTGCCAGAAGCCATGCATATATGTATACTTTTCCACACAATAAGAAAGCATACACATTTTCAAAAACACATATACATGATCTTCGAACTATACTGAACACTAACACTTCTTCTATATGTCACTATTATGGAATAAAAGGACATGTATAACACCAGTGTAAGATTAGAAAGCTAGTAGATCTGAATGTATATGTATGGGTTCCAAAAACTAACATATCAGGACCCTCAAGAAAGTGGGTACCAAAGGTTACATCTTCAACTCTTGTTGTAGGTGGACCATCCTTCTCCCACTAGAAACAAGTGGATTCTCGATAGTGGTTGCTCCGGGCACATGACAGGTGATAACACATTGTTTGCAACTCTATCGATAAAGAAAGAAGGCTATGTCTCCTTTGGGAACAACCTTGAAGGACATATTATTGGAATTGGCGAGATAGGTACTTCTCCTTTACATATTATCAAAGATGTATGCTTAGTAACAGAATTAAAACACAACATGCTAAGTATTAGTCAACTGACTGATCATGGTTATGGAATTAATTTTGTTAAAAATAAATATTTTGTCTATGATAAAACTTCTGGAATAACTTCCTTTAAGGGAATAAGAGAGGACAACATATATGTACTATATATGTCAGAGAAGACTAACAATACATGAAAGTGTCTGTTCACAACTCAAGACGAAAGCTGGGTATGACATATGCGTCTGGGACATGCAAACATGGACACTATTGCAAGATTGTCCACCAAAAAACTGGTAAGAGGCTTACTGATATTAATTTCAAGAAAGATATAGTCTGTGCCGAATGTGAAAAGAATAAGACATCTAGATCATCATTTAAATCAATAAACGCTGTAAGTACCTCTAGACCTCTACAATTATTACATATGGACTTATTTGGACTAAGTAGAGTCGTTAGTCTTAGCGGTAAGCTATACGCTTACGTGATAGTTGATGACTATTCACGATATACTTGGGTTTATTTCTTGCAAATAAAAATGAGGACTTTTCAAAATTTGTATCTTTTTGTAAAAAGGTACAAAATGAGAAAGGATTCATAATTACTCGGATACGAAGTGATCATGGAGGAGAATTCGATAACCATGAGTTTAAATCTTTTTATGATTCAAATAGACTATCACATGAATTCTCTTGCCCCAGAACTCCTCAACAGAATGGCGTTGTGAAGAGGAATAATAGAACTCTTGTGATATGGCCAGAGTTATGCTTAACCAGCATAATCTTCCAAAATACTTTTGGGCAGAAGCTGTCTATACAACATGCCATATTTTAAAAAGAGTTCTTATTAGACCTGTCTCTAAAAAGACTCCTTATGAATTATGGTTTAATAGAACTCCTATCAAGTAGTGCCCTGATCCCATTGCGGAGCACAGATCTGGCTAGCGGCCGAATGATCGAGTCAGATGAGATTGGGGAAACTATACTTGGGGAAACTTTACCAGGATCGCGAGATAATGAATTGAGATCCTTTCCTCGTTATGGATTGGACTCTTTTGAAATGATGCCCAAGATGCAGTAGCACGCATCTTGGGGGAAGAGTTATATATAAGAGTCGCTTGTCCTGAGACCGTAGCCCTACTGATTTTCGATGTCGCTTTCGCTGTTGGCTTTTGTGTACGTTTTCGTGATTGTTTTTTATGAATGTTTTCATGGATTTACTTTCACTGTCTGCGCATTCATATCGAATCACTGAGAGAAAGAGAAAAAAATATGTTGACCAAATGTTGGGGCCAATACAGGTGCTAACGCAGTGAACCGAGCTTGACATTGCGTGAAAGACCTTTTTCTCTCGACAATTCACCAACAAGTGAGTGGCTTTGATCCTTCGACGATCCTTAATCTTTGCGCATAACAAAGGCAGACTTGTTATTGCGTTCGGTGCTTAATAAAAGATGCCTAGTATTAACTCGAAAAGATAATGAAAGATAAATTATCACATGGCTAGGCTTATGTTGCAAATCAAATATTGCCATGTATGCCACGATATAAACTGTTGAACAGGTAATGCAAATACCCAAACACTGGGCGGTAAGTATATCGGACTTCAGTTCGAAAGATTGGTAACACAAATGAATAGTCCCTTGGTTGGATAAATGAGTATGCGAGCCTATGGCTCAAGGCAAGATGGTAAGATATTAAGATGGCAAGATGAATGAGAAATGTGGCTTATTTACTTGAATTCTGTTATCGTGCATGTATGTTTCTTATTTAGTTAAGTTGTATTCACATGCATGGTCATGGACAACTTGTATACAAGGTATAGTTCCTCGAACGGTACTTCGAGGCTACAGAACTGATTGGGCCTAGGAGGAACAATAGTACTGAAGTAGTAGCACAGTGCTGAAGTAGTAGCACGGTCTTTCGGGAACCTTCTAGTCGGGCTACCTACCCACCGCTGAAGGAGAGCCGTCTGACCATGATGTCCAAGATGGTGTGTAGTCAGTGACCTTTATATAGACAGGTGGCATAGCTAACAATGTCTTATGTAGGTAAGAGTAAGTGTTACTCATATATATACAGGGATGGCTATCGACCGTGGGTAAGATTCACCAAATCGGTGAACGATATGAATTGCTTATGTTAGAACAATATGAATTGCTTATGTTTCTAACATCAATGTATGATTCTTATGTTTTCTATCAATATGAATTATTAATGGACCCTAAGGCAAGATAGAAAGATCACAAATCAATAGTGTACATTCACATAATTTACTACTGTTGATTTATGGTGAGATTGGTTACGGCGGCTCACCAGTACTTATGTGGCAATGTACTGACCCTCGTCTCCACAGGTGCCAGGAACCTAGTGGATAATCTTAAACGCTGAAGACTTGTTGTCCGACTCTTTAGAAGCTTCATACTTCCTTAAAGTTTCTACTTGAAGAAGGCATCTTGCTGAAGGTGGATATTGCCACATTTTTAATAAAAGGATATGATGTATGGAACAAGTTATATCTCATTTCAATATTTCTACAAGTTTTAGCCAAGTTTAGCATTTCATCTCGACTGTTTGATAGCCTTATATTTTCTATGCAAACTTATCAATAAAGAGCTTATTTCAGATTCCATCTGTGTTCTTCAATTTCTTTGTGAATTTGCTGCAAAACTCTATTCAAAATGTCTCTTTACAAAAATGTACACGAGCACGCCTTGTACAAGTGAAACTCCAGACTTGTACGACATCACGTCTTTGCGAGGACAAACGATTTGGTGTGAATCAAAGCAAAGGCGAACTATTCTCCGAATCGGGGCATGACAGTTTGGTATCAGAGTACGACTTTACTTCCTTAGGAATTTCTTGGTTTTATAATTTCAAAAATGACACAAGCTTTATTGATTTTTGAAAACTTTGGTTTTATATGTCCCGAAATGAGATGTTCCATACAATAAGTCCATAAATATTTTATGAGACTAACAAACTTCTCTGTGTTGCAGAGATGATGAAGGCGACCACCACGAACAATGCAAGTAGCTCAAGGGCGGTAGTCTTAACCGACCCAATGGAGAGGATGCTGGCTATGATGGAGAGCCAGCAAATGCAAAATGCAAAGCAATTTGAAGCCCAACAAAAGTAGCTAGATACCCTACAACAGTTGGTCCGATCAGTGGTGAACAATGGGCTCAGGGCACTCCAGTCTCAAGGAAGAGAGATTGTGGAGGCAGAAGAACCCTAGGCGGCTAAGAAAACAAGTGCTATGACCGGCAATACAAAGTTCAGAAAAATTTGCAATAAGAAATTCAAAGGGACGGAGGAAGCCACCATTGCTATGGATTGGCTAGTTGAAGTGGAGGACCACCTGGAAGCCTTGGGTAATACTGGATCCAAGAGAGTATCGTGTGCGAAACTACTGCTGGTTTCTAACGCACACTACTGGTGGCAAGTTGTCACGCCCCAGAACCAGAATACTGGAGAGCGGGGGAATGACTCAGCCAGCTACGTATTACGGGTAGATGAATATCGTATAATACGATCAATGCTGTCTAAAAGACGAGGGGGGCATACTACATGAAAGTCTCACTATGGTCACTTCACATCTATTGTCTCAAACATTCAAACAAGAAACAGTAATAGAGAACATGTAAGATAAAGCAGTAAGGCGTCCCAAACGCTCTGTCAAGATGTTCTTGATATTTGGCTTTACAAAACATAGCCAAATTGATGTAGCAAAAGTATACACAATTGTTATCAGCTGCAGTCTGACTTTAATTACAATTATGTAAAAGTAAGTACAAGACAATCCGACTAACATGTCGGTGCCAAACGGCTAAGTATAAAGTAAGTGACAAAACGAGCGGTGAAGTAAGAAACCCACTCGAGTCCTCCTGCGATCATCCCTCTAGTGTTGACCATCTTGGAGGTAGAAGTAAGCTGGATCCTCGGGGACCGACTCTAAATCTGGCCATGCAAAACCAGAGAGGTTAGACCTCTAATAGCAAGTACCACAAGGAAGCACGACATGAGAACTAAAACCAGTAAGTAAGAGAATATAATAATAGATCTCTGCTTTCCACTAGGATTCACATCACATCACGACACTTCGAACCAACCTCCCAACCAAACAAGGACAGAAGTTGGCCCGTCATGTCCTGACATTCTGATCATCCCAGTTAGGTAACAGAGTAGGTACAGTGCACAAACAAATCAATTTAAACGGCTATTCAACTACTACGGCTTGCTATTGTGAGTCCCAAGTTATCCTGGAATAATGCAATTAGGGATTCCTCAGTTCTTACTATGTGCAAGCAAGGCTAGTCTATCAAGTGAATCATGTGCGCCATGCATGAATTAGACGAGTCCTAGCAGGACGCCCGTCAATATACAATATACAATAATAATAAAAGCAGATATTGTTCCCTGCCCGTGTGGCAGTTTTACAGTATCTGTGGGAACCAGCCGGCCCGTCGGGTATTACTTGTCCCAAGGGGGCTGCCATGTAAGAACTCGGGAATCCATTCTCTCCATGCCATCATTATTTTATTTAACTTAATAGTCCCTACGTTGAGTGAAATCCCATGCCGTGGATCATGGTCATTCAAATGAGTACTTTCATACGGGGTACGATATGCACAACTCTACAACGATACCAGTGCGGTTAGGTTGCAGGTCTTACATAGCCTAATGCAACAATCAAATCTAACCACGGTAATCATGCCTTGACCATAAAGTACACATGCTTCTTTTGTAGAAAATAAATAAGTAAATAAATAAATAAATAGATTGAAGCCTGCATGTGCATGTATGTCAATATTCGGGATCAGCCAGTCGATTATAATAGTTCATAACATGAACGTGTCTCATTCATTCAATTCAATAAGACGACTGGCCAGTCTCTTAGTTCCAACTAGGAATGCATGATCAATTTAGTCAAGATAACCATTATTATCAATGGTAACAAGGCATGAAAGTTAATTAATATTAAATGGGGTCGAGTCTATAACTCTCAAGGTTTAATTCCAGTCAATCGGGGTATCTATGCTCAATTCACGACACATGGTACATCCCACGTAACAATCCATATTTAACAGAAATATTAACATATCATGATTTTATCAAGTTTATGCCAAAAGGCGTAAGGATATAAAATGGACGTTAAATATCTAATAAAATATCAATATACAGGGCTATAGAAGATCCAGGGTAAGTAAGGTCAGCGTACGCTCAAGTCAGGCTACGCTCAAGTCAGCGTACGCTCAGGTCAAAGAGGCAGCGTATGGGCTCCATACGACTCCTCACCATCCAAGTGAGCATATGAACTCCATACGACTCATGACCATTCAAGTCAGCGTATGCAAGTCATACGCTCCCAAAAGGCAGCGTATGAACTCCATACGACTCCTGACCATTCAAGTCAGCGTATGCAAGTCATACGCTCCCAAAAGGCAGCGTATGGACTCCATACGACTCCTGACCATTCAAGTCAGCGTATGGACTCCATACGACTCCTGACCATTCAAGTCAGCGTATGCAGGTCATACGCTCCCAAAAGGCAGCGTATGGACTCCATACGACTCCTGACCATTCAAGTCAGCGTATGCAAGTCATACGCTCCCAAAAGGCAGCGTATGGACTCCATACGACATACGCTTCCAAAAGGTAGCGTATGCAAGACACACGCTTCCTAAAAAGGTAGCGTATGGACTCCATACTGCGCTACGCTAAAGAGCGCGCACAGCTCAGTGACGCAAGCTAAAAAGCTAGTGTAGACTGCTCACTGTCTTCTCCAAACAGCAAGAACTCCATGGTTGCATCCAAAAGCTTCAAAAGTCCATAACTTGGTCAAAACAAGTCCAAATCCAACTTTCCAAAGGTCAAAATTGGGTAGAATAAACTTCTCTACAACATGGAACCATCAAAACTTGCATACAAAGAAGTTTGATAGATCAAAACCACCAAACTCCAAAAATAACTCATTTCTAGATCTACAAAAATTAAGACTTCGAAATGAAAAATGCCAAGTTCTAAACTCTCTTAGGATCACGAGAGGAAGATAAATGAACCATAAAAAAACATGGGTTCTCATGTGGAGAAAGTTGTACTTGCCTACGGTTTGGTAGGTGGAGAGAGTAATGAAGAAGAAGAAGAGGAGTAATGGTGAGAATGTGAGTTTTTGAGGAGAGAGAAAGAGATGTAAGCTTTAAATATGGAAGGGGTGGTAGGTGGGAGCTAATAGGCCGGGTCTAATGGATCCAATGGGTCTAATGGGTCCAACCAAAGCCAACCCGAACCCAAATAAGCAAGACTAAGGTAGGGAATAAAAGCAGAAAATAAAGTGCAAAAATAAAATGTAGGTAATAAAATTGCAGAAATATAATTGCAGGAAATAAATTAACATGAAAATTTAAAGAGCAGATTAATTGATTAACATGAAATGAAAAGAATTTAAATACAGGATAATACATGATAAATACTAAATAAATACACATGAGTTGTACATGTATAAAAATATACATTCTGGGAACGAGGAGTGACACAAGTTCAGAAAAGGATACTTGCGGGGGTGAATGGGACAACAAAAATTACTTGGAAAATGTTCCGGGAGGCCTTTCTTGCTCAGTATTTCTCGTCGGCTAAGCAGCGAGCAAAGGAATTAGAGTTCCAAAAGCTTGAATAGCGAAACTTGACGGTGAAACTGTGTGAGACAGAATTCTCAAGTCTGTCTCATTATGCTATTATGAAGTTTACTGATGAAGCGTCTAAGGCTCGTCGGTTTGAGCAGGGCTTGAGGCCTGCTCTGAAGGCTCAAGTTGTGGTCTAGAAGTATAATACTTTTCAGGAGTCTTATGAGCACGCAAAGGAGTTGGACCCACACTATCCTACGACGATGCCAGTACAAGCGTCGGTGCAGAATATGCATAATAAGAGACCGAATGGTGGTGGTAGGTATTAGGCGCCAAAGTGCCAGAATCACGGTGGCTATCAACGACCCAACCAGGGTGCACCATTCTGCAATAAGTGCCACAACAGAGGGCACTTCGCTAATGAATGTCAGGTGCTAGAGGGTGGATGCTTCAAATGTGGTCGTATGGGCTACGGTTTCATAGACTGTCCAAGGAGGGGTCATTAGAAGCCTCCGAAGCAGCAACATCACCACCAGTATCAACAGAATTGTGAACAGACACCACGACCCCATAAGCTGCCACAGAATCAGAGGCCCGGTGCTCAGGATCGAGTCTTTGCATTGACTCAGGAGGAGTCACTTGCATCAGATACTGTCGTGACCGGTATATTATTATTTAATAGCATTCCTGTATGTACTTTATTTGATTCTGGTGCTACGCATAATTTTATATCTGAAAATTATGCTAAAGAACATGGAATAAAATGTCAATACTGAATGTATATCTTAGAGTTAGTACTCCATCAGGAGTGGAGATACCTACTAACATGATATGTAGGGATGGTTATATATGTATCGGAGACAGGAAGCTATCGTTGGATGTAATCGTACTTGATATTAAGGAATATGATATCATTCTGGGAATGGGTTGGTTAAGTGCATGTTGTGCAACGATTGACTATGCGAAGAAGCGAGTTGTGTTTCGTCTACCTGAAGAAATAGAATTCTTTTACCCGGTCGGTTTGTCGACGAAGATACCGATGGTGATTTCAGCTACTACGGCCCGACGAATGTTACATTCTGGCTGCGAAGTGTATCTTGCTTCTGTGCGAGACACATGCGAGAATGGTGCAGACTCAGCTAATACTTAAGTCGTGGTAGAATTTTTTGATGTGTTTCCTAACGAGATATCCGGAATGCCTCCGGACCGAGAGATCGAATTCACTATCGATACATTTCCAGATGCTCGTCCGATCTCAAGGGCCCCGTACAGGATAGCGCCTGCTGAATTAAAGGAACTCAAAGTGTAATACAAGAATTATTGGACAGGGGATATATCAGACCAAGTATTTCTTCGTGGGGTGCTCCGGTGCTATTTGTAAAGAAGAAGGATGGATCGATACGGCTGTGCATCGACTATCGCGAACTAAATAAAGTTACTATTTGGAACAAGTACTCATTGCCTTGAATAGTCATCCTCTTCGATCATCTGCAAGGGGCGTCTATATTTTCAAAGATTTATCATCGCCCAGGCTAACATCATTTGAAGATCAAACCAGATGACATTCCAAAGTTCGTATTCCGAACCAAATATGGACACTATAAATTCTTGGTCATGCCCTTCGGACTGACCAATGCCCCTGCCGCTTTCATGGATATGATGAACAGAGTCTTCCGGCCCTTCTTGGATAAATTTACGGTCGTGTTCATCGATGATATCCTAATCTACTCAAAAAACAGAGAAGACCATGCAAAGCATTTGAGAACAGTGTTACAGACTCTACGAAAAAATTAGCTCTATGCCAAGTTGAGCAAATATAAATTTTGGATGAGTAGCGTGTCATTTCTAGGGCACGTTATCTCGGTGGATGGTGTGTTTGTTGACCCAAAGAAAATTGAAGCTGTAGTAGATTGGAAACAACCCACGTCGACGAGTGAGATCCAAAGTTTCTCCGGCTTGGGAGGCTACTACAGGAAGTTTGTCAAAGATTTTTCGAAAGTGGCAGCGTCTTTAACTCAGCTAACCCAGAAGGGAGTTGTATTTGATTGGAACGATGAGTAGAGGCTAGCTTTTAAAATCTGAAGCAACGTCTCGTGTCAGCTCCAATCCTTGCACTTCTACGCGGCGTTGTGGGATTTCAGATATACAATAATGCGTCCGGATTGGGTTTAGGATGTGTATTGACTCAGAGAGGGAAATTGATATCGTATGCCTCAAGACAGCTTAAGCCGTACGAGAAAAAATATCCAACACATGATTTAGAATTGGCAGCGATAGTATTTGCATTAAAGTTATGGCGGCATTACTTGTACGGAGTGGCTTGCGAGAACTTCACCGATCATAAGAGCCTGAAGTACATTTTCACTCAAAAAGATTTGAATTTGCGACAAAGACGTTGGTTGGAACTAATAAAAGACTGCGCCCTAACGATCGCGTACACCCCAAGAAAAGACAATGTGGCGGCGGATGCGTTAAGTCAGAACTTTATGAGTCAGTGTTGACAAACGGATACTAGAAGAGTTAGAGAGCATAGGAATTGAGCTCCAAATTCGAAGCCGAAATGTACAATTGGCTCAACTTCAACTTGAGCCGAGTTTGTTAGAAAAGATTAAGACAACCCAGAGGACGGATGAGTTCTTGATAAAGATTGACAAAATAATGGAAAAGGGTGAAGCAGGTGACTTCACCAGGCACGAGGATGGTTCGTTGTGACTCAAAGGGAGGCTATGTGTTCCGAAGGATGAAGAACACCGGAAAGAAATCTTGACGGAGGCTCACTACGCCAAGTATTCTTTGCACCCAGGAAGTACAAAAATGTATAAAGATTTGCGTACGACCTTTTGGTGGCACGGAATAAAACGAGATGTGGCCCTACACACGGTTACCATGTCTCTCTACTGTAATATACAGTAGAAAGAGTTGGGAGGATTATGTCAAAACACACGGCTTAAAAAATTATGACATGTTAGTCTTCCGACACCGCGGTAACATGATATTCACATTAAGGGTCTTTGACAAGATGACATGTTGTGAAAAAATATATCCTTATAGTTCTCCTACGGATGTTGAAGAAAACCTCTGTACTTCCTCCGGGTTATGCCGCCGGCTGTGCTGCTTCCCCCTCCTCTTCCTGCCCACTTCTTCTCCCCCGACTCTACACTTGAGGTGGATATCATATGTGGTTGAGAGAGTCAAATAAGAAGAAGGGAAGTAGGGAGGAGCAGATTGAAGAACAGTTTGGCAACTCTAGAGGGGGTGAATAGAGTTTATATAGAAAAATAGCCAATTAAAAATAACTCTTTCACCAACAATAAATAATCAGAGTAAAGTGCGGAAAATAAATGAAGAGCAGAAGAGCATACGCAAACACAGCAATTTTAACCTGGTTTCCCTCGTGGAGGACTAGTCCAGGCCTGAGAACTCTAGCTCAGGATTAAATCCACTATTTATGAAATAGTAGTTTACAACCCGTGCCTTTTCTTCAGAAGAGCACGTCAACTTCTAACAAAGGATCGCAGTGGCGATTTGCTTGGAATTGTCCAAGCGACTTCTTCGACTTTTGCACAAGAATCCTAACTGAGAGATGCTGAGCACTCGAGACTTATGAGGCTTGTGGCTAGTAGATGGGAAGGGTATGGCTTATTGAGCTTATAAGAGAGAAGAGAAGAGAAGATTGGATGAATTAAAATGAGAGAATTCATGCCCTATTTATAGTGTTTTTATAGGCAGAATTCGGCCAGAATTCGGGTAGGAAAATTCAAAAATTTGGCCGTTGGACAACTAGCAACCAGCTAACCCTAAAATTAGGGTTCCTGATTTCTAGGGGACAGAGTTCGGCCCGAACTCTGTGTGGAGGCAGAGTTCGGCCCGAACTCTGTCTCCAGAGCACAAAGTGGTTCAAAGGGGCTTTTTGGGCAGTGTTTGGTTCAGTGGAGCTAGGGATTTTGGGTAGGTTATAGACTAAGTTCCAAGAGCTCAGCATGACTCAGAGTACACAAGTCTAGACTCAATAAAATTATAAAATACAGACTCCAGAACACACTGAGAGCCGGAGACTGAGCTGTCATCTATTTTGAACTGAATGCAGTCGTCGTGTGTCGTATTGAATTAATACAAATATTATTTAGTCAATGTAGTCAATATTTGGTTGACTGTGACTTTGTGTCAACAATCTCCCCCATATTGATAATTAACAAAATAATATATGTATATTTCAATATTCATACCTGGACACAGTTGATTGTAACATAGCTCCCCCATAAACGATGCCTAAGCTAAAAGAAGATAGCTCCCCCGTAAACCATGAACGGTGTCGAGCTAGAAGCTATAGCTCTCCCCCGTACAAAATGCATAGAACCTGTGACCTGATAGATAATATTTTCCCAGAGCAAGAACAAGCACAGATATACACAGATATACGAATGCATAGAACCTGTGGCCTGATAGATAATATCTCCCAAAAGCAAACCAAGCACAAAACTATAACAATATACATATTTCTCCCCCTTTTGGCAGTTAGCAATATAAAGAAGCAATGAATAGTAATGCAACCACACCAAGCAGAGAAGAAACAGTGAAATACTAAGCAAAATAAGTCACTGACATAAAGTAAAACTATGATAAAGGACAGATAATGTCATCCACCAAACCAAGTGGCCAACTCATAAACAGAGTACATAAAACCAGCTACATAAAACCATAATAAACTAAATAACTGAAAGCAAAAAAAAAAAAAACTAAGATCATCAGCAGTAGCAGCAGCAGATCGAGCCAATCTCCATTACGGAGCACGAGAAGGTCCTGGAACATCTGAAGGACCAGGGAAGGAGCGACGAGGGTCCACAAAAGCATCATCCGGATCCATGTAACGCATGACCCACGGATCATCAATGCGATGACCCGCGCGCGCTGGATCCCTCTCCATGGGAATGTACAGATGCTGAGACAGAGAGTACCGGATATCATGCAGAGAGTTGCCGAGAGCACTCATCTGCAGAGTGGTACGATAGTCTAGCTGTGTCCAGCGATCGTCCTCAAGAGTAAAACGATCCCGGAGCATGGTCTGAATGGACTCAAGAGTGGCAGATGGAGGAGGTGCATCCTGACCAAAAGGAGGGGCGTCAGGCTCCTCATCATCAGATTGCTTAGAGGCCTCAGGAGAGGCGACAACTGCCTGAGTACGGCGTGCCTTGGACAAAAAAGCAGGAGCAGGCAAGAACTGACAGTCATGAATAGGAATGATGAATGCACGAAAAACCATAGGAAGGTATAAAGGATAAACCAACGCTCTTGGTTTCTTCCTACAATTTATCATCCAATCCATCATTGTCCTAGGAAGATTGAATGGGATACGATAATGGAGGTGATATAAGGCAGAAATCTCAAAGTAGGTAACTTCATCAGTTGAACCAGCTTTTGGTAAGATGGTGTTAAAAATCATTCGATGAAGCTCATAGAAGTAGGGGTTGAGATGCTTGGCCATAAGTTTGTGAGGACTTATGTTAGGAGCACATAATTCCTCCTTGAATCCTTCAAGAGAAGTATCACCAACAAATTGAAATTGACGTGCTTCCACAAGTTTATCCCAAGCATCAAGATTAACAAGATCAAGAAAATCCCCCAACTCAGAATCATTGAAAACTATGTCAATACCGGCAACCCGGGAATAGATGTGGGTTGCATCGAAAGTTAAATTGCAATAAAACATTTGGATTGCACTACGGTAGATGACAAAATTTGAAGCAACTAAAGCATCCAAACATAGATCACGAAACAGAGATTCAAATTGAGCAAAGATTATAAAATTTATCGGATGTCCCCCGAACACCGGACGAGTACGAAAATCGCTAAACCATGCATTAGACGCGTCTAGCGACACAAATAGGCGTTCGTCATATGTATTCGGATCTTGGGGACTAGGCGGGTTGAACAACGGATGAATGGGTTGTTGTTCACCTACTTGCTCAATTGGAGGAGGAGGATTCGAAGAGGAAGCTCCCTCAGTTCGAACCCTTTTCCCACGATTGGGCAAGCGAGGAGCCATTTGCAAGAAAATGGAGAACTTGAAAATGGATAGAAGGAGAGAGTTATACCTAAAAATAATACCAAACAGTGGAATAGAATGATGAGAAACCCTTTTTCCTTGATTTTGAGGAGCAATGGAGCACTCTAGATCAAAAATTGGGGTTAGGGTTTGAAGGAAGAAGTTTGGAGAGGTGAGGAAGGAGGCAATGGTGAAGGAGAGAGAAGGAGTCCCGAAATAAAATAGGGGTTTGTCTTTGGTCGGATGAAATATTGACCATAGGATCTAAATTGATCCAACGGCAGAGCCAGATCCCGACGCTGGAACTTAGGGACCGAACTCGGCCCGAACTCTGTTAGGGGCAGAGTTCGGCCCGAGTTCTGGATCAGTGGTCCAGAACTAAAAGCAGGCTGAAAAGATAGAAAAATTGATTAAGTGTTGAACAAAAGAGATTTTGAGGATAAAAGTTTGATGAAAACAATGAAGTACATAGAGAGGTACACAAAGGTCAGAATGAACTTTAGGAAAGATCAATTAGGCAATAATAAATCGGAATAAACCATATAATAAACAAGGAAATATATTGTAATTCAGTATTTCAAATTTGCCATGGGTTAGCTGCAGGGGCCGGATCCCAGCTAGCGGTAGTCCTGAGGACTAGTGCACCGTGTCGCTTAGGCTTTTACGCCTTTTTGTCAGAAGGACCCTTTCGGCTTGTACCCATAATAAATTTGTCATAAAAGAATCAAAATATACTCGACATTTACGCAAGTAAGTCTCAACTTATAACTGCTTCATCCAAAATTCCGAGTTCACGACAAAGATAATTGAAGCGCTCTTCGGATAATGGCTTAGTAAAAAAATCTGCTAGCTGATGATCAGTGTCAATAAATTCTAAGTTAATCGTGCCATTTTGCTGATGATCACGCAAAAAGTGGGGTCTGATCTCAATGTGTTTAGTGCGTGAGTGGCAGACAGGGTTCTCAGTCAAATTGATGGCACTAGTATTGTCACAGAATATAGGAATATGCATGAAAGATAACTTATAGTCTTCAAGGGTTTGCTTCATTCACAGAATTTGTGCACAACAACGCCCAGCTGCTATGTATTCAGCTTCTGTTATGGATAGTGCGACAGAGTTCTGCTTCTTGCTAAACCATGAGACTAAAGCCTTTCCTAATAAATGACACGTGCCGCTCGTACTTTTACGGTCGACCTTACATCCAGCAAAGTCAGCATCAGAGTAACCGATGAGGTCAAATGATGTTGACTTGGGATACCATAGGCCCACTGTAACCGTACCCTTAAGGTATCGAAAGATACGCTTAACCGCGGTCATGTGAGATTCTTTAGGATTTGCTTGATATCTAGCACATAGGCAAACACTAAACATGATATCGGGGCGACTAGCAGTGAAATAAAGTAAGCTGCCTATCATACATCGATACTTACGTTGATCAACGGGTTTGCCGCTCTCATCTGGTTCGAGTTTGGTTGAAGTAGCCATTGGAGTGTTGATTGGTTTGATGTTGTCAAGATCGAACTTCTTCAGCATGTCCTTGGTATACTTCGATTGACAGATGAAAGTTCCATTAGCCATTTGTTTCACTTGCAGACCAAGAAAATAGTTGAGCTCTCCCATCATGCTCATCTCAAATTCTGTCTTCATACACTTGGCAAATTCTTGACAGAGGGTTTCATCAGTAGAACCAAAAATGATATCATCAACATAAATTTGAATCAACAGAATAGTGTCTTTAAAAGATTTTATAAACAGTGTAGTATCAATTTTCCCTTTTGAAAAACCTTTCTCAAGTAAGAAGCTACTTAGCCTTTCATACCAAGCTCTGGGGGCTTGTTTGAGGCCATAAAGTGCTTTCTTTAGCTTGAACACGTGGTCGGGAAATTTGTGATTTTCAAAGCCAGGAGGTTGTTTCACATAAACTTTCTCCTTAATAAAACCATTCAGGAAAGCACTTTTCACATCCATTTGAAATAATTTAAAGTTTTGAAAATTAGCAAAAGTACAAAGCATCCGAATGGATTCTAGTCTAGCAACAGGAGCATACGTCTCATCGTAGTCGATACCTTCCTCTTGGTTGTATCCTTGAGCTACTAGACGAGCTTTGTTACGTGTGACTGAACCATCTTCATTTACTTTGTTTCTAAAAACCCATTTAGTACCAATTATCGAGTGATTAACCGGTCTAAGAACGAGTTCCCATACTTGGCTTCTCTCGAATTGGTTGAGTTCTTTTTGCATAGCAGAAATCCAAAATTCATCATTAAAAGCTTCAGAAATGTTTTTAGGCTCTACTTGTGAAATGAAGGTAGTGCTAGCAACGGAGTCTCTTAGTGATGATCTAGTAGTTACTCCACGTGAAACTTCTCCTATAACTAAATTTTCTGGATGAGAAGGTTTGAAAGAGAATTTCTTAGGCAAACCCTCCAGAGGATTAGTTTCGGTTGAAGTATTCATTGGAGTAGAAGTTGATGGCTCAATGTCATCATCAAGAGTACTTGCTGCACTATTGTCTTCATCAAAAGTCACATTTGTTGACTCTTCCACAATAAGTGAGCGTTTATTAAAAACTCTATATCCCTTACTCTTGGCGGCATAACCAAGAAAGATACCATCGTCAGCTTTGGCATCAAATTTGCCTAAGTTGTCTTTGGTGTTAAGGATAAAACATCTACAACCAAAAACTTTAAAATAAGAAACATTGGGGGTTCTCCCAAACCAAAGCTCATAGGGTATTTTCTTCGTAATGGGACGAATCAGCACCCTATTCAAAATGTGGCATGCTGTACTAACAGCTTCTGCCCAAAAATATTTCGGAAGTAAAAATTTATTCAACATGACTCTGGCCATATCGCCGAGAGTTCTATTCTTCCGCTCCACAACACCATTTTGTTGAGGAGTTCTAGGACAAGAAAATTCATGATCAAAGCCATTTGCATTACAAAAACTTTTAAAATCATAATTTACGAATTCGCCTCCATGATCACTTCGGATTCGAGTAATCATGTAGCCTTTTTCGTTTTGAACTTTCTTTACAAAAATTTTGAAAGCAGAAATAGCATCGCTCTTATTAGCGAGAAAGAAAACCCAAGTAAATCTCAAAAAATCATCAACAATAACAAATGCATAAAGTTTGCCACCAAGGCTAGCTATTCTACTAGGACCAAATAAATCAATATGAAGTAATTGCAAGGGTCTAGTAGTACTTACAGAGTTGATGGAGTGAAACGAGGATTTAGTTGCCTTGTTTAGTTCACGTTTGGCACATACCGTGTCCTTTTTGAATGTGATGTCAGGCAATCCTCTCACTAGCTTCTTGGTAGAAAGCCTGGATATAGCATCCATGTTGGCATGACCAAGACGCTGGTGTCAAAGTAGTCGTTCATCTTTGTGGGCATATAGACATCTACCTGCATTGTTAGTTTTTATAGAAAGATAGAAAATATAGATGTTGTCCTCTCTTTTTCCTTCAAAAGCAATGTCTTCTGTTGACCTATCATAGATGTAGCAACTATTTTGTCCAAAGTTAATATCATATCCATGATCAGCAAGATGACTAATGCTGAGCAGGTTATGCTTTAACTCGATCACTAGGCAGACATCCTTTATTACAGGAGAAGGAGGATGACCAATGACACCATTACCTATAATGTGCCCTTTGAGATTGTTACCGAAGGATACGTATCCTTCTCTCTTCATCGATAGTGATGCAAAAAGATTTGCGTCTCCCATCATATGTCGCGAGCATCCACTATCGAGAATCCACTTACTTTCAGTTGAGGAGGGAAGGTCCACCTACATCAAGAGTAGATGTGACCTTTGGTACCCGAGTTCTTGAGGGTCCTGAAAAGTTAGTCTTTGGAAACCAAGCATATATCTTTTTATCTACAAGTCTTCTAACTCTGCACTGTGGTGAGATGTGTCCATGTGATCCACAATAAGTACAGATAGCATTCTTATTTATACTAGGAGCATGAGAATAATATCTGTAAGCAACAGGATGAGGATGGACATGATGTGAAGAGTTAGCATGGTGAAGATGATTATGCATGGAATAAGTGGCATGTTGATGGTGTCTATGAGGCATAGAATGATGGTATTGTCTATGATGTGTGACATGCTGATATTGTCTAGATGGCATGGCATGATGATTTTGTCTATATTGCATGACATGATGATTTTGTCTATATGGTATATGAGGACCTTGTCTATATGGCATTGCATGATGATCTTGTCTATATGGCATGGCATGATGATTTTTATGTGTGGAGTGATGTTGATTGTGTCTTTGTGCATGATGAGTGTGTACTGAGTGAGAATTGTTCTTACGTGCACGTGGTTTGTGAAAGTTTGTGTATATAAATGCATGGTTATGTACTGCATGAGAATGACGTGGTTGACTAGCATGAGTGGTGTTGTGCTCATGTGATTGGGTTTGAGGTTGAACAACCTGTTTACCCAATTTGGTTTCTAATCTTTTAGAAACAGCTTGCAGTTCATCAACCATAATATTTAAGCCATAAATCTTAGTCATGGAAATCTTGTGTCTACTCTTTTCTTCAGCAAGCAACGTGTTGAGAGTAGTGATTTCTTAAGTTTGTTGCTCAATACGTGCTTCAGCATCATGTAAGCTTAATTTAAGCTTGGATACTTCATCAGTGTCATTAGTGGGTGATGTGTTTCTAACATTATCAAGAAGTACAGAAATTCTTTGTATCTCATCTTCTAGACTTTTGATTTTGTCCTTGGCATGTTTATATTTACCGATGACCTTTTTATGATCATCGAGTAAATCGGTGAAAGCATCGCCAAGTTCATCAAAAGAGAAGTCATCCAGAGTTTCGTTAGATACCTTGTTGGAAGTTGCCATCAGGCACACATTTGCAGTATCTTGAGGAGAGTCCTTTTCTTCCTCAGAGTCACTCGCTTCACTTTCATGCCAAATGCCTGTGTTGGCATATTTCTTTGATGAGTTCCTTTTGTATGGCTTCTCATAGCGGTTGCTCTTCTTCAGGAATGGGCAGTCTTTTCGGACATGTCCAGTTTTCTTGCAACCGTAACAAGTTGGTTCTTCTTCATCGTCTTCTTGAGATTCCTTCTTCCTTCGATTGAAGCGAAGGAATTTCCTGAAGTTGCGAACCATGAGAGCTTGGTCTTCATCATCCGAATTATCTTCTTCGGTCTCATCATGATTAGCTCTTCGTTGATGAGCTTTGAGTGCGATCTTCCTGGTCTTCGGAGCAGGCTCTTCGAAGTCCTTGAGGTCAAGCTCGTGAGTCATAAGCTTACCCATCAAGGTCTCCATTGACATTGTTGTGAGATCGTTTCCTTCTATGATGGCTGTCACCTTAGGGTTCCAAATCTTTGGTAGCCCTTTGAGCAGCTTACGAATCTTCTCGTGGTTTGAGTACTGCTTTCCAAGCGAGGATAGAGGATTGATGATGTCGAGGAATCTTGTGAACATTTGAGTGATAGTCTCACTTGGCTTCATCTTGAAAGCTTCGTATTCTTGAGTGAGACGGCTTATTTTGGATTCCTTGACCTGTGTGGTTCCTTCATGCGTCACTTCTAGAAGTCTCCAAACTTCATGAGCAGTGGTGCATGTAGAGACCCTGTTGAACTCATTCCTGTCTATAGCACAGAATAAAGCATTAATAGCCCTAGCATCTAGGCTTGCCTGTTTCTTCTCCTCGACAGAATATTTGTCGTGTGGTTTCTCAATGAGGTCACCATCGACAACTACCCTGGCGGGCTTTTTGTAACCGTCAGTGACGACAGTCCACAGGTCAAAGTCTAGAGACTTAAGATAGAAGCTAATCCTTGTTTTCCAATATGTATAGTTAGTTCCATCAAATAGGGGAGGCCTATGAGTGGACTGACCTTCACCATGATTGGAAATCAAGGATTGTGTAGTTGCCATGGATCAGCTCTTAGGATGTTAGTCCTTATAAAGAGAACAGAGCTCTGATACCAATTGAAGAACAGTTTGGCAACTCTAGAGGGGGGTGAATAGAGTTTATATAGAAAAATAGCCAATTAAAAAGAACTCTTTCACCAACAATAAATAATCAGAGTAAAGTGCGAAAAATAAATGAAGAGCAGAAGAGCATACGCAAACACAGCGATTTTAACCTGGTTTCCCTCGTGGAGGACTAGTCCAGGCCTGAGAACTCTAGCTCAGGATTAAATCCACTATTTGTGAAATAGTAGTTTACAACCCGTGCCTTTTCTTCAGAAGAGCACGTCAACTTCTAACAAAGGATCGCAGTGGCGATTTGCTTGGAATTGTCCAAGCGACTTCTTCGACTCTTGCACAAGAATCCTAACTGAGAGATGCTGAGCACTCGAGACTTAGGAGGCTTGTGGCTAGTAGATGGGAAGGGTATGGCTTATTGAGCTTATAAGAGAGAAGAGAAGAGAAGATTGGATGAATTGAAATGAGAGAATTCATGCCCTATTTATAGTGTTTTTATAGGCAGAATTCGGGTAGGAAAATTCAAAAATTTGGCCGTTGGACAACTAGCAACCAGCTAACCCTAAAATTAGGGTTCCTAATTTCTAGGGGACAGAGTTCGGCCCGAACTCTGTGTGGAGGCAGAGTTCGGCCCGAACTCTGTCTCCAGAGCACAGAGTGGTTCAAAGGGGCTTTTTGGGCAGTGTTTGGTTCAGTGGAGCTAGGGATTTTGGGTAGGTTATAGACTAAGTTCCAAGAGCTCAGCATGACTCAGAGTACACAAGTCTAGACTCAATAAAATTATAAAATACAGACTCCAGAACACACTGAGAGCCGGAGACTGAGCTGTCATCTGTTTTGAACTGAATGCAGTCGTCGTGTGTCGTATTGAATTAATACAAATATTATTTAGTTAATGTAGTCAATATTTGGTTGACTGTGACTTTGTGTCAACACAGATGGGTCCAGAGCCATGGTGGAGGAGAGGAAAAGGAAGATGCTTGATCAGAACGGAGGAATTGATGGATGGAAGAGAACTAGAAAGAACTGATCCTTCCTATTGTGAGAACTGTGAAGAGTGAGGAAGGAGAGGGGGGTCTTTGATTTTTACATTCATCATCATTAGAGGGAGCAGCACTGGAAAAGTTGTGACGTTGATAGCGTGAGAGAGGGAGAGGGGGAATGGAGGGAGGGAAGTGGTTGCATGTCTTTGGCTCACTCGAGCAGTATTTGTGCGTCAGATAAAATAGCAAAAATTTAATTTATCTCCAAGTGTGAGAACGGATGGCTCAGAACACAACCCAAAATTCATTCTAGCATACATTAGTGTGAATCATCTATGTTCTGTACATATGGTGTAGTATATGTTCTTATCGTATCTAGTATCTGACGGATATAACAGAATCAAGATAAACTCACATAATGTAATACTAAAACATCATCTACTACTATATAAGATATAGTGATAGGTTGTCGTATCATCATTGTCGAGGGATGAGGGTCGGAGGACAGTCAACTTTATCTACGGCTACATAGTTTCTGCCTCGCCAGTCGAATGGCTGCAGGGACTATGTCCTGATCACCATGTCGTACCCTAGATTAATGCAAATGAAGTTGGAGCCAAAATACAGAAACCAAAATACAAAATACAGAATCCAATCCCTGGGTTTGCCAAAAATACAAAACACAGTTCTAATTTATATGTGTTTTAAGTGTGAGAACTGTCATGACCCGCACCCACTGTGAGGGTACGAGAACGTAACAACGCCCAGCCTACGCCGCAGTGTCGGCGGTAGAACGCTGTCCTAGGTCATAACATCTAACAATATATCTCTAAGCAGTTTATACTCCCCGAATGGGGGTGACATAGCAGTAAAACTCAATCACAACTAAGGAAGAGATAGTACGATATGAAATAGAACTCAAGGAAATAAATAGATGAAATAGTCTAAGATAATCCCAGCAATATCCAGAAGTACATGGTCTCAGATACAGAATGAAAGAATATATACAACTCTGAACTCCAAATATAGTCTAGCTAAACATATCTCAAGACTGCATATAGTAAGATAAGCCTAACTAATCTAGTCTAGGCAATCGGAAGGATATCCTCAGCTACAGCTGGGTCCTCCTGAGGGTCCAGCTCGCAGGTGTCATCTAAGGCTACCCCGTAGTAAGTGTCCAGGCAAGCCTCCTCCTCGTCCTCTATAATATTTTCAACAGGTCCAGTCAGGACAGGAGCGAGTACAGTACATCTCAACAGTTCATAGCAGGTTAGAAGATATAATCATGCAGTAAAGTAAGATACAAGTACTGAAAGAAGTGTAGTATGTAAACAGAGAGAGAAAGCTGTAATAGAAATATCTACTATAAATAAAGAAGTAACATGTGGCTAGTGAGTCAGAGTATAATATAGACATGTAAATGGCAAAGGAGATTCTGATAAGACACTATGGAAGAGATTCTGATAAGATACTACTTGGGTATTATTCACATGTCTACTTCTACTCCCCCGTACCCCAATCAGTACACAAGGATCCAAACAGGTTATGTTATGATTCTATGTAATAGCCCCCGAAGGGTGGTAAGCCCCCGAAGGGTGGTACATAGTAGTCCCAAAAATGGGGATTCTAGGAGATTCTAGGACACCCAGTAAATGGGATAAGAGATTCTAGGAGACTCTGTGATCATAAGGGTATATGTCACAAGTAATCAAAGAACCAAAGAAGCATATGGCACGCTATGTAAGTGAAACGCACAGAACATAGAGTACCCGATGCTCCCTAAGGATAACATCTCAAGAAGGGATCCGTATAGTACTAATCCGTGTGACCAACGTGACAGTACAAGTAAAGTAATCTACTGCAAAAAATAATTCTAAGCAGAATATGAAATGATCAGAGAATGTACTCGCCTGTATCTGAGTGTCCAATATAAAAAGTACCGTCCGAGGAGTGGTGTCTGGCTCCTAATCAGAACAGCACAAGTCACAACAAGTCTAAAATGACAAAATGAAGTTCTACTATGCATTCTACATGATTCTAGGTCAATCTAGGCTAAAGTCAACTCTTGGTCAACTCTAGTCAACCCTAGAAGTCAACCTAGGTCAACCAAGTCTAATCTAGGTCAAACTAGTCTACACTAGACTAAACTAACCTACACTAGCTAGCACAACCCTTACAAGGCTATGCAAGCCTATACTAGCTATATCACAACATAGCTACTAGCTATAACTAGAATATATCCAACATTCTAACATCATTCCTCATTACACCCATTGGTTAAATACTTTACATATAGCCTATAATACAGTTCATTTAGGACATCACATATTTATATATATATCTAGGCTAAGTACTGTACCTACAGATATACATCACACATAGTACATATGTATACACATTATTCATAAAACATTGCACACTCCACATATAGATATTCATATCTAAAATATATACATACATGTGCCTAGAGAGAGAGGCAAGGCCTGAGTGTGTAGGCAGGAGAGTGCAATGTGAGAGCAGTGTGTAACAGGACTTTGTGTGTGTGTATGAATGTAGCTGTGTGTTTGTGTGCTATACATTGAGGCATACATGAAGCAATGTGCACATAACTAGTGGGCAAAAACTGGAAAACAGTGCAAGCATTCAACCAGTGTGTGTGTGTGTGTAAACCAGTGTGCAGGAATTAAAATCAGTGAACAGTAATGAGAAGTGCACAAAACAGTGTGTGACTGCACTGGACTGAAACAGGAATGTAAATGTGAAAGGGAATCAACCATGGTTCATGATAATACACAAAATCAATCACAACAGTTTATAATTCAGTTAACATATTGAAACACCAATACCCTTTGTTTAAAACTCAGCTTTTCAGTTATAGGATCAATTCCCAGCTCCTCTTTCAGGTTCTACAAGATTCATGAATCAATAGCTAACAAGAAAACAATCCATACAACTAGAGTTGGTTTCAGATCAAGGTAAGGGTGTCCTCGAGTTTAAGAATTAATGAACCATCCAAATAACTTCAGTTAATTGACAGTTCAAGAAAAGGAGACTTGCATCTCAGGTTTCATATCTCATTAGGAATCATTCATAACCTCAATAATCATAAGAAAACAGTTCACATAATCTAGTTTGCAATGAAATCCCAGGTTTCATATTAACAGTGAATAACCTATTCTCAGGTTTCCATCTTAAAACAACTTAGGAAACATTAGAATCTATGTTGACAGTTCATCAAGGACTAGGTAATGACAGTTAGCAATTTAATGAATCCACCCATTAGCCAAAATCCTATTCTCATAATCAAAGCCTATAATCATTTGTAAAAGCTTAGTAAATAGGAAATATAACATGTGGGAAACATCACAGTTAAGAACACATCATCAACCAAGGAATAAAAACATTGGAAAAAACTAGAAAACAGTGTCAGTGTGTATCAGTGAACCCAAAACCCATGCTCGAGACCAATATCACCCCAATCATTAAACTACTATGCAAAACCTAATCTATTACAGATCATTAGACATATTAGGATCTTGATTAACAATTTAAAACACAATTAGAACTATTAGAATCGAATCAAAACAGAAACAAGTCCCAGGCACTGAACCACACAGTGCACGACACATGCACCACGATTTCCTACCTAGACACGACACCGGGACACATGGGGCTTGACACACGGGGTATCAGTCATGGCTCCATGCCACGTGTCAAGTCTTGTGTCCATATAAATCGTGTCGTGTCCGCTACAGACCTCGTATAGCAGGGGATCCCTGTAGCACGCGCACGAGCGTGTGCACGCGCGTGTCCAAGCCGTAAATCCGACACGAAATGACACTGATACTACCACAGCAGATCAAAAATGCATAAGCAATCATGAAACTAAATTTCCTATTCAAAAGCAAATCGAAAATAACACCAACAGCCCCTTTGTGGCATTTTCAGAAACACCAGTATAGGGACACAGACACGTGTCCAAAACGGACACAAAATCCACTAACTTATGTTATGCTAGGTTAGACTAGAGTCACTTGACCTAACCAAGTCCACCTAACTAGGGTTAGCTCCTAGGTTGGTCTACATGGGTCCAAGCTAGCCAAAATTAATCTAGTCCAAACAATTCCAAAATAATTCCTAAAAATTCCCATAAATTCTAATTAATTCTAATAAATTTAAAATACCCCAAAAATGACAAAAATACCCTCATACTAGAAATGTGGTAGTGACAAATCTACCCTCCTTAAAAGAATTTCGTCCTCGAAATTGAAAGGCGAAATGCAACTGATGAGAAGGATAGAAAGCATACCTCACGGTCCAAAAAAATAAGGGTAGCGCTCGCGCATCTCATCCTCCCGCTCCGAGGTAGACTCTCCTGGAAAATGATGCCTCCATGCGACGCGCACCAAAGGTATCACCTGGTTCCTCAGAACCTTCTCCCGTCGATCCAGAATCTCCACTGGCTGCTCTGGATAGCTGAGAGAAGGCCCAACCTCTATCTCTGAATGATCGAGCACATAGCTAGGATCAGCCACGTACCGTCTCAACTGTGATACGTGAAATACGTTGTGGACCCCCACTATTACAGGCGGCAAGTCAAGCCTGTATACAACGTCACCGACTCTCCCGCTGATAACGAAAGGGCCGATGAAGCGCGGGCTAAGCTTCTAGCCTCCACCGAAACGTATCGTACCACGAGTCGGAGATATCCTCAAGAAAACCTGGTCTCTGACCTAATCACAAGCAAGGTCTCAATTAATATAATAAACAAACATGATCAAAAATCACAACAAACAACCTAAATCTAATCCTACCCTAATCTGTACCTCAAACTCCAAGGGCCTCCGGTGGCTATCGGCCCAGTGCCGATGTCTGTCCTGCACCATGCAAAGTCTGTCCCTGATGAGCTTTACCTTCTCGGCCGTATCAACAACCATCTCTGGCCCCAGTAAAGCTCGCTCACCAACATCATCCCAGGATAAGGGTATACGGCACCTATGCCCGTACAGAGCCTCGAAAGGTGACATCTCAATGCTGGCCTGGTAACTATTATTGTAAGCAAACTCCACCAAATGAAGATGATCCTCCCAGGAACCTCCAAAGTCCAGGACGTACGTCCGCAGCATATCCTCAAGGGTCTGAATAGTCTGCTCTGACTGTCCGTCCATCTGGGGGTGGTATGCAGTACTAAACTTGAGCTGAGTGCCCAAGCTGGTCTATAGACTCCTCCAGAAATGGAAAGTAAAACGACTATCCCGATCTGAGACGATGCTGATCGGAACTCCGTGGATCCTGACTATTTGCCGCATATACAACTCCGCCAGCCTCTCTGTAGACGTACCCACCTTGAATGGCAAGAAGTGGGCCGATTTGGTCAACCTGTCAACGATGACCCAAATCGTGTCTTTTCCTCCTGGAGTACGCGACAATCCTGAAACGAAATCTATAGTGATATGCTTCTATTTCCACTCGGGAATGGGCAGTGGCTGCAACAATCCACCGGGCCTCTGTCTCTCTGCCTTGACCTGCTGACAGACCAAACACCTAGCCACGAAGCGAGCCACCTCCCGCTTCATTCCTGACCACCATACATGCTCCCGCATATCTCGGAACATCTTGTTGGCACCCGGGTGTATAGAGTACTGAGATCTGTGGGCCTCCTGCATAACCTGCTCTCTGAGATCTCTACTGGGCACACATAACCTGGAACCGTGCCTCAAGGCACCATCCTCTGTAAGAGAAAACTTGCCCTCCAGCAATCCTGCCCGAACCTGCTCTCGGAGACACCGCAAAGCAACGTCCTCAAACTGTGCCGACTTGATCCTCTCTACCAAGTCTGACTGAATCTGCATCCCCCATAGCTGTATCTGCACTCCAAGCATGATCACCTTAATCCCAAGACTCTCCAAGTCTGCAAGCAAGTGCCGATCCATGGTTAAATACATGGCTGTCGAATACCTACTCAAGGCATCGGCAACCACGTTGGCCTTCCCTGGGTGATACTGAAGTAGGATATCAAAATTCTTTATCAACTCCAGCCATCTGCGCTGTCTCATGTTCAACTCCTTCTGAGTGAACACATACTTTAAGCTCTTGTGATCTGTGAAGATCTCCACCCTCTCACCATACAGATAATGCTTCCACAGCTTCAGAGCAAATATCACTGCTGCCAGCTCCAGGTCGTGGGTAGGGTAGTTCTTCTCATGGGGACGCAATTGCCTGGAAGCATAGGCAATCACCTTTCCATGCTGCTGCAAGACGTAACCCAGCCCCTTCCCTGAAGCATCACTATAAATAGTGAATCCACCTGATCCTGAAGGCAACGTCAGAATCGGAGCTGTCGTCAGCCGCTTCTTCAACTCATCAAAAGCTACCTGACACTCCTCTGATCATACATACTCAGCATCCTTCCGGGTCAACCGTGTCAATGGCTCTGCAACCCGGAAGAAATCCTGCATGAATCTCCGATAGTATCCTGCCAGCCCCAGGAAACTCCTGATCTCTACAACTGAAGTCGGTGCTGCCCACGCCTCAACTGCTACAATCTTCTTGGGGTCAACTGAGATACCATTTCCAGTCACCACATGCCCCAAGAAGTCTACCCGATCCAAGAAGAACTCACACTTGGAGAGCTTCTCGTAAAGCTGCTCCTTCCTGAGAGTCTCCAACACGATCCTCAAATGCTCCTCGTGCTCCTCCTCAGTCTTGGAATATACCAAGATGTCGTCAATAAACACCACCACAAACTGATCCAGATACTGGTGAAACACCTTGTTCATAAGGTTCATAAACACTGCTGGTGCATTGGTTAGCCCAAACGGCATAACCAAAAGCTCGAACTGCCTGTACCGCATCCTGAAAGCGGTCTTGGGAATATCCTTCCTCTTCACCTTCACCTGGTGATATCCCGACCTCAGATCAATCTTGGAAAATACTCGAGCTCCGCTCAACTGGTCAAATAGATCGTCGATCCGCGACAGTAGGTATTTGTTCTTGACCGTGAGGTTGTTGAGTGCCCTATAGTCAATACACATGCGTACTGACCCATCCTTCTTCGACACAAACAACACTGGTGCACCCTATGGCGACGAACTCGAGCGGATGAAGCCCTTATCCTGTAGCTCATCCACCTGCTTCTTCAGCTCCACCAGCTCGCAATTGTTCATCCGATAGACATGCTGAGAGATGGGTTCTGCTTCTGGAACCAAGTCTATCGAGAACTCTATGTCCCTGTCTGGTGGCAGTCCCGACAACTCCTCTGGGAAAACATCCATATAATCTGCTATCAAGGGGTGTAGAATCGTCTGCTCCTCGACCGAGACTCCACAGAAGACTCTGCTGCTCTGCTCTGCCTGACGTCTAGAGTACTCAAACTCTGGCTCCCACGGTGCTCTGAAGAGAACTCTACCCCCTCTGCAATAAATGTTGGCATGGTGCCTACTCAACCAATCCATGCCTAGTACTATATCGTAGTTCGGCAATAGCATTACGAGCAGGCTCACCTCCAACTCACGGCCTCCCAAAACTACTCTCCGACCCTTACAAACATCACTCACGAGGATAATACCACCCCCGGTCATGATCTTGTAAGTCCTAGGCAACGATTCAGCTATGATACCATGTCTAATCGCAAAAGATACTGATATGAAGCTATACGAAGCACCGAAATCGAATAATACAAATGTTGGACTGGAGTCGAGAAGAATTGAACCTGCGATCAGCTCTCCTATCATCTCTGCATCCCCAGCTGCCATGGCGAAAGCTCGCCCCTGCTGGCCTCCCCTGGCCTGCTGCTGGTGCTGGACGAACCTCTGCTGCTATGTCGGTAGGGCTGGTCCCCTCTGCTGGCCTGCTGGAGCTCTGGCTCTTCCTCCCGGGCCTGCTCGTGCTATGCGGCACTCCCTCATCTGGTGGTCTGCTGAGCCACACACCATGCACAGGCCCAGCCTCTTCCGATACTCATTGAAGACGTGTCCAGGCTTCTTACAGTAGGCACAAGTGACTCCCTGTCTCTGACCCTGCTGGTGCTGTCTCGGCTGCTGCTGCTGAACTGGCCTCTGCTGGATCGGCTGCGGCTGAAACTGCCTCAGCTGCTGATGCTGAAAGTGGGGCCTCTTGGTCTGGCCCCCACTACTGCTGCCTCCAACTGGGTCTCTCCCCCTCTTGAGCCTAAGCTCAAGATCATCCTCTGCTAGCAAGGCTCCCGTCAAGATCTCCTCAAATGTAGCATCTCTGCTGCCCTTGGTCAGGGACTTGACCTCCTTGACCAGACCCTTTCAGAACCTCTGGGCCTTCGTCGTCTCGCTCAAACCCTCTACAAACCTGCCGAGACGACCAAACTCTCCAGCATACTCCTCTACTGAGAGGCTCCCCTGGACCAAGCTCTCAAACTGTGACTCTAAGGCTCTGACTGCTGAATCTGGGAAGAACTTCCTCTTGAAGAAGCCCCTGAACTACTCCCAAGTCTGCCCCGGTACTCCCACCCTGGGGTCTGACTGATACCAGGTGCGAGCAAGATCTCGCATCCGGCTAGCTGCAGCCTCGATCTGAAGGTCTGCTGGAATCCTGGGCAAGCGGAAGATCTCCTCTATATGCTCGATCCACTCATCGGCATATAGGATCCCCTCTATCCCTAGAAAGTCTCTGGGGCTCATCTTCTGAAACTGTTCGATCCCCGGTGTCCTCGGCTGCTGCACCACTGGTCGAGCTACGGCTGTCGTGACGGCCAAATCCATGCCTCTGTCCTGTCGAGCCTGCTGTCGTTCCATGAACTGCTAGAAATACGTGAACATCTGAGCTGCGTCCACGTGTCCTGGAGGCGGTGGCTGTTGGAAGGGATCCTCTGGAATGACCGGGTCCTGTCTCCCAGTCGGTGGATGCATACCCCCTGCTGCGGCTGCCGAGGTCTCAATACGAGCTGAGGTGGCAGGAGCTGTAGTCCCCTGGCCTCGCCGTGCTGGCTGAGAGGTAGCAGTCCCCTCTATAGCATCCTCATGAATGGCACGCTGCGATCTAGTCTCTATCATCCTGAAGATAGACAAACAAGAGTATCAATTTCTGAGAAAGAAGCGAAATAACAAAGGCAGACAATTATAATTCAAAGGATCAGCTGACAAAAGGATTTAGATGGCAATAAAAGAAATTTTTCTAAAGTGATTGAGTATCTGAAATTAATATCCTATATCCTACTGTAGGCTGTAGTGATACTCTAATTCGAATACCACTGCACTTCTAGTCTAGACCTGCATGGGCCACCACTAAAAACGTGTCACGACCCGCACCCACTGTGAGGGTACGAGAACGTAACAACGCCCAGCCTACGCCGCAGTGTCGGCGGTAGAACGTTGTCCTAGGTCACAACATCTAACAATATATCTCTAAGCAGTTTATACTCCCCGAATGGGGGTGACATAGCAGTAAAACTCAATCACAACTAAGGAAGAGATAGCACGATATGAAATAGAACTCAAGGAAATAAATAGATGAAATAGTCTAAGATAATCACAGCAATATCCAGAAGTACATGGTCTCAGATACAGAATGAAAGAATATATACAACTCTGAACTCTAAATATAGTCTAGCTAAACATGTCTCAAGACTGCATAAAGTAAGATAAGCCTAACTAATCTAGTCTAGGCAATCGGAGGGATATCCTCAGCTACAGCTGGGTCCTCCTGAGGGTCCAGCTCGCAGGTGTCATCTAAGGCTGCCCCGTAGTAAGTGTCCAGGCAAGCCTCCTCATCGTCCTCTATAATATTTTCAACAGGTCCAGTCAGGACAGGAGCGAGTACAGTACATCTCAACAGTTCATAGCAGGTTAGAAGATATAATCATACAGTAAAGTAAGATACAAGTACTGAAAGAAGTACAGTATGTAAACAGAGATAGAAAGCTGTAATAGAAATATCTACTATAAATAAAGAACTAACATGTGGCTAGTGAGTCAGAGTATAATATAGACATGTAAATGGCATAGGAGATTCTGATAAGACACTATGGAAGAGATTCTGATAAGATACTACTTGAGTATTATCCAAATGTCTACTTCTACTCCCCCGTACCCCAATCAGTACACAAGGATCCAAACAGGTTATGTTATGATTCTATGTAATAGCCCCCGAAGGGTGGTAAGCCCCCGAAGGGTGGTACATAGTAGTCCCAAAAATGGGGATTCTAGGAGATTTTAGGACACCCAGTAAATAAGATAAGAGATTCTAGGAGACTCTGTGATCATAAGGATATATGTCACAAGTAATCAAAGAACCAAAGAAGCATATGGTACGCTATGTAAGTGAAACGCACAGAACGTAGAGTACCCGATGCTCCCTAAGGATAACATCTCAAGAAGGGATCCGTATAGTACTAATTTATGTGACCAATGTGACAGTACAAGTAAAGTAATCTACTGCAGGAAATAATTCTAAGCAGGATATGAAATGATCAGAGAATGTACTCGCCTGTATCTGAGTGTCCAATATAAAAAGTACCGTCCGAGGAGTGGTGTCTGGCTCCTAATCAGAACAGCACAAGTCACAACAAGTCTAAAATGACAAAATGAAGTTCTACTATGCATTCTACATGATTCTAGGTCAATCTAGGCTAAAGTCAACTCTTGGTCAACTCTAGTCAACCCTAGAAGTCAACCTAGGTCAACCAAGTCTAATCTAGGTCAAACTAGTCTACACTAGACTAAACTAACCTACACTAGCTAGCACAACCCTTACAAGGCTATGCAAGCCTATACTAGCTATATCACAACATAGCTACTAGCTATAACTAGAATATATCCAACATTCTAACATCATTCCTCATTACACCCATTGGTTAAATACTTTACATATAGCCTATAATACAGTTCATTTAGGACATCACATATTTATATATATATATCTAGGCTAAGTACTGTACCTATAGATATACATCACACATAGTACATATGTATACACATTATTCATAAAACATTGCACACTCCACATATAGATATTCATATCTAAAATATATACATACATGTGCCTAGAGAGAGAGGGAAGGCCTGAGTGTGTAGGCAGGAGAGTGCAATGTGAGAGCAGTGTGTAACAGGACTTTATGTGTGTGTGTATGAATGTAGCTGTGTGTTTGTGTGCTATACATTGAGGCATACATGAAGCAATGTGCACATAACTAGTGGGCAAAAACTGGAAAACAGTGCAAGCATTCAACCAGTGTGTGTGTGTGTGTAAACCAGTGTGCAGGAATTAAAATCAGTGAACAGTAATGGGAAGTGCACAAAACAGTGTGTGTGACTGCACTGGACTGAAACAGGAATGTAAATGTGAAAGGGAATCAACCATGGTTCATGATAAAACACAAAATCAATCACAACAGTTTATAATTCAGTTAACATATTGAAACACCAATACCCTTTGTTTAAAACTCAGCTTTTCAGTTATAGGATCAATTCCCAGCTCCTCTTTCAGGTTCTACAAGATTCATGAATCAATAGCTAACAAGAAAATAATCCATACAACTAGAGTTGGTTTCAGATCAAGGTAAGGGTGTCCTCGAGTTTAAGAATTAATGAACCATCCAAATAACTTCAGTTAATTGACAGTTCAAGAAAAGGAGACTTGCATCTCAGGTTTTATATCTCATTAGGAATCATTCATAACCTCAATAATCATAAGAAAACAGTTCACATAATCTAGTTTGCAATGAAATCCAAGGTTTCATATTAACAGTGAATAACCTATTCTCAGGTTTCCATCTTAAAACAACTTAGGAAACATTAGAATCTATGTTGACAGTTCATCAAGGACTAGGTAATGACAGTTAGCAATTTAATGAATCCACCCATTAGCCAAAATCCTATTCTCATAATCAAAGCCTATAATCATTTGTAAAAGCTTAGTAAATAGGAAATATAACATGTGGGAAACATCACAGTTAAGAACACATCATCAACCAAGAAATAAAAATATTGGGAAAAACTGGAAAACAGTGTCAGTGTGTATCAGTGAACCCAAAACCCATTCTCGAGACCAATATCACCCCAATCATTAAACTACTATGCAAAACCTAATCTATTACAGATCATTAGACATATTAGGATCTTGATTAACAATTTAAAACACAATTAGAACTATTAAAATCGAATCAAAACAGAAACAAGTCCCAGGCACTGAACCACACAGTGCACGACACGTGCACCACGATTTCCTACCTAGACACGACACGGGGACACATGGGGCTTGACACTCGGGGTGTCAGTCATGGCCCCATGCCACGTGTCAAGTCTCGTGTCCATACAAATCGTGTCGTGTCCGCTACAGACCCTGTGTAGCAGGGGATCCCTGTAGCACGCGCGCGAGCGTGTGCACGCACGTGTCCAAGCCGTAAATCCGACACGAAACGACATTGATACTACCACAGCAGATCAAAAATGCATAAGCAATCATGAAACTAAATTTCCTATTCAAAAGCAAATCGAAAATAACACCAACAGCCCCTTTGTGGCATTTTCACAAACACCAGTGTAGGGACACAGACACGTGTCCAAAACGAACACAAAACCCACTAACTTAAGTCATGCTAGGTTAGACTAGAGTCACTTGACCTAACCAAGTCCAACTAACTAGGGTTAGCTCCTAGGTTGGTCTACATGGGTCCAAACTAGCCAAAATCAATCTAGTCCAAACAATTCTAAAATAATTCCTAAAAATTCCCATAAATTCTAATTAATTCTAATAAATTTAAAATACCCCAAAAATGACAAAAATACTCTCACACTAGAAATGTGGTAGTGATAAGAACGGATAGCTCAGAACACAACCCAACCGGAGAGGATACTCTGAGAGATCCATCTGAGTAGGACGTATACTCTGAGCGATCACCTTTACAAGAATGATATTAGTAGTGGGATTGAGTGTTGGAGGAGATATTATCAGAGTATACGTCCTACTCAGATGGGTCTCTCATCGTTACTATTTTTTTCTGACAGCATGGTGGATGTGCTCCGTCAACAGATTCTTGCTCTGAGCCAAAACTTTGCCCCGGAGCTCAAGTGGACATCCTTCGTGTAGAGCTCGAGTGAGAGGTTCCTGACAGCATGGTGGTCTCCTTTGTCTACTTGACCCGTATAGGGTGATTCATGAATTAATTCGTGAAGGCTCGATGATCATGAGAGTACATGAGTCACTAGCTGATTCCCGAAGATTCATGATAATAGAAGCAATAGATACATGATGTTAGTGAAACACACGAGACAAGAGTATCTGATGCTCCCGAGAGGGATAACATCTCATGAAGGAATCCATATAGTACTAATCCGTGTTACCAACGTGTCAGCATCAAGTAAGATAATCTAAAGCAGGAAATATAATCCTGAACAAGATATAAAATGATCAGAGAATGTACTCGCCTGTATCCTGAGTATCTGAAGAATATCTACTGTCCGAGGAGTGGTGTATGTCTCCTATAGAACAGTACAAGTCACAACATGTCCAGAATGGAAATATAAAGCCCTATGATGCATTCTACATGAATCTAGGTCAAACAAGGCCAAAGTCAACTCTTGGTCAACTCTGGTCAACCCTAGAAGTCAAACTAGGTCAACCAAGTCAAACCTAAATCAAACAAGTCTATACTAGTCTATTCTAGGCCTAATCAAGACTAAACAAGTCTAACTAAGCTCTCACTAATCTAACAGACACACCATAGGCCAATACCACATATATATATATATATATATATATATATATATATATATATATATATATATATATATATATATATATATATATATATATATTCATAATGTGAATAGTGATATATATATATATATATATATATATATATATATATATATATATATATATATATATATATATATATATTTATATATATATATATATATATATATATATATATATATATATATATATATATATATATATACATATACAAATAGAAATATGCCTAACACATTAGCTATTACACATATTGAAATTCTCATATATCCTACTCTACCATTCACACATTCACATTAGATTAGGCATGCTATATATAGCTATAGGCATACTAACATATATAGAAATATGTATACATTGTATTTACATAGAGAGGGGGATAACATGTGATGTGTGTGTCTACTGTTCATGCATGTGTGTGTGGGTGAGAGTGTCAATATGAGTGTTAGGCAATGTGGGTGTCAATGTGTTCATGTGTGTGTGTGTAGGAATACATGAAAGGAACTCAGAAACAGTGTGTGTGTATGAGAATGTCAAACATACAATGTGTGTGTGTGTGTGATGTGCTCCTAAGTGTCAGGATCATGTGAACCTGTGTTCACAGGAATATAGGTGAACTGAAACATGTATGTGTGTGTATGTAGGATGTGTATGTCTGTGTGTGCCACAGGATTATGACCCATGTGTTAGAGTGTGTGTAGATACATGAACCTGCGACTGTGTTCAGTCACATGAGATTGTGTGAGCGGGTGTGTGTGTTATACAGTAAACATGTGTGCAGGAATGTGTGTTAGAGTGCTAAGAAGGAACCTGTGTGTGAGTACTCAATGAAGGAATACATGAAAGCAGTGTGTAAATGGAAATCAGGAATTCAGAATGTGTAGATAGGCTTTACATATGTGTGTGACAGTCACATGGGTGTTGAGAGAAAGTGAGGAAAACTAGGACTAGTTTCAGGATTCCTGAAACTTGACAGGAATCCCAAACCCAACTCCCAAATGCAACACCCTATTGCATAAACAAAATCAAAACTAACCTAACAATTGACTATCGGTTAACAATCATGTAGGTGCACCAATTTACTCAATTAATCATCAGTAAAATAGAAAATGAAAACAATTTTTCAGAAATGAATATGCAGTCTATGTGTATCAGTGTGGTATCAGTGTTCAAGAGGAATTCAAAAATTTGAATTCAAAAACACATCAAAATGCTAAACCAAGGGTTGGTACAATGTGTCATGCATGTGAGGGTACTATAGAGTGTCCTCGTGTCCAGGAATTGCACACAAATCGTGTCCAAACAAACACGTGTACACAGACACTAAACAGTACAAGATAATCATCGTGCACGCGTGCACGTGCATCCAACACGCGACACACGACACGACACGTGCTTGTGTCCAGTTGTGCACTTAGGGTAGCTCTAGGTATGACACACCTTGCATTGGGTCCACGAGTCACACAGACAGGACACGACACACGTGTCAGTCATGCCTGTGCATGCGCACAGCAGCTCGCGTGCGACAGCGTACGACCAATGCGACCCCGATTTCTCCTCGGGTAGTGCACGAGATGCTTCCAAATTTTGGGAGCATGGTCGCAGACGTTGCCCCAAGGTTCACACAAAAAATCAGGACACGACGTGTCCTTTATCCAGAGATATGGAGCCCGTGATGCAGGACACAGCCTACGGGCTCGTGTTGCGTGTCCACACGTAAAAACAGGACACAAATAGACACGAAACATACTACTACCTTCACAAAAATTGATACAAACATCAAGATCTATAAATCCATGCAATTACATTTCAAAAATATGAAAATTAATTTCTATGTGGCATTTTACAAACACCTAGTATATCAATACGATACGTGTCCGATACGGACACGAAATGGACATGAATTGTGCCCAAATTTTGTGGGCAGTTAGGTAACCCCTAAACCTAACCTATTATACAAGAAAATCAGGAAGAAATAAGGGTTTAGGTGGTTTACCTATTGAGTATCAAAACTCAAGGAAGAGCTCCAAAGAGGGGATTCCAAATGGCAACTCCAAATCTCTAAATGGCACACAAACTGAGGTGATCCTCCAAAATCAGAATATAAACATAAATTAGATCCTATTGCAAAAGACTAGGATTAAAAAGGAGCTAAAATGAATTAATTGGGATTTTTGAGCATAGGGGAAAATACCTTTCCACCAAAATTAGGGCAAACCTAAAAAGAGGCAAGAACACTCTTAAGAGACTACTTATAGGAAAGGAAAACCTAATAGTGGCTGCCATGGTAAGGTTAGGATTGGTCTTGGGCTTAATTCATGGGCATATGGCTTAAACACTAGGCTAAAATTTGATAAGTCATAAGTCATTGACTTAAGTCACTAGTCATGGACTAATTCCACCCAAACTAATCCTCCCTACTTTAAAACTAATTTCTAATTACTAAAGTAGATTAACTAGAGTTAGACTAGGGTCACCAACTAGGGTTAGTTTCTAGGTTAGGCTCCAAAGTCAACACTAGTCAAAGTCTAGATTAACCCTTAATTAAAATATACCAAAAATCATATAAATTCTAATAAATCTCAATAATTCATAATAATTCCAAATAATATATATTAAATTCAAATAATTCAAAAATGAAACACCCTAATCACAAGTCATGATTTTAAATAGTTTAAAAATGATTAAAAATCACCAAAAATTATGATATAAAATAAATATCAATAAATAATAATTATAGTTACAAAATTTCAAAATTACCCTCATCTGGAAAACTGGGTGTTACAGGCGGAGCCTCTCCAGACCCGTCGCCGTCGCCGTCGCCGCCTTCTCTGCTCAGAGGTGTCGCCTCCTAGTCCTCCTCCTATTCTTCCTCCTCCTCATCCTCCTCCTCCTCTGCCTCTTAACGATCCCCCCCAAAGCTTCTCCTCCTCTGAACGTCAAGGTCTCTCCCAACTCCCTCTCGACGTACCATCTCCGCCTCTTTCTCCTCCTTCCGACTCCCTCCACCACTCCTTGTCGTCAGCGCCATCTCCTTGAAATTCGAGGTATTTTATTTTTATATCTAGGGTTTTTCATTATCGATATTCAATCTTCTAGATTTTTCGTGGAGCCTTTAATTGTTTTTAGATTTTTGTTTTTCGTTTTTTTAGTTGTCTTTGATCTTGTGTTTTCCTCTAGTGATAGGAAACCTACTGCTAATAGAGTTATATTCAGGATCTATAAGGACTTTGGACTTTGATTTGTCGGACTTTGGAGGATTGGTAAGTTTGACTTGTGTTTTTTTACTTATGTCTCTGATCTTTTGATAAGTTATTCTTTAGAGGATTGAAAAATAAGATAACGTCAAAATTTAACATTGAATGTGCCAAGTGCAATTTTCAATCCGAATGTGCCAAGACCATGGGATATCTCTGCTCTTTTTACTTATGTCAAGTGCAATGTCTCTGATCTTTTTTACTTATATCTCTGTTTTTTTTACCTTGAATGTGCCAAGTGCAAAGTCTCTGATCTTTTAACATTGATTGTGTCAAGTGCAATGTCTCTGATCTTTATACTTATGACTATGTTTTTTACCTTAATATATCAAGTGTAATTTTCATCCGAATGTGCCAAGTTAAAGCAACAGCACCATGGGATGGTACTGAGTTAACATTGAAAAATAAGAGAACTCAAAATTTAATCAGCTTGGTATGCTTATTAAAGCTGGCCTTTGATCCAAAAGATCTCACTACTAACCCCAAGCACAAAAAAGCCTAATGGAGACATCTTAATAACCTTCATATATTCCCTGTATCGATGTTGTTTTCTGATAGTTGTCTGTATAGGATATGCCTTAATATTTGCAACCTTAAGGTATTTTTCCCTCTAAGTTATACTTAACCCAGGTCTCTGTGTGTTTGATTTTGCAATGTGATTTTTGTTTGATAAAAAAACTAGAGACCAACACTGTCACTTTGTTTTTGTAATGTTCTTTTTGGGTCAGGGTGCAAAATTGCTTTTGACCCTTGCATTGGCCATTGGAATAAGTCTATGTTTATGAAATAAATATTAGTATACAAGAATTGTAGATATAGACTAACATTGTATGTCAAGAATACATGCATTGAACATACTAGTTCTTGGCGTGATGCCAACGTGCATCACTTATGTATTAATCATTTTGGTTGGAGGCCAATTCGGCATCCAACATCTGCATTACTTGGAAGCCAAGTCAGGAACCAAGGCAATATGTCAGAATAGCCCATTCATGTAATCAAATAGAGTAACTGTGATACTGATACCAAAACTGGAATCCTATAAATAGAGAAGATAAGCAAAGAATAGGTATGCATTGTAATCTGATTTCTTCTTCAATTTAGATCTATAATTTTGTGGCGAATGTTGCTTGATCTTTTCCAATTCCAATTATCGAAGGAAGGGAATGCATCAGTTTTGTTAAATTAGCACCTGACTAGTTGTCAACACATATTTTAGTCATGACACTTTACTATTATTATTTTTATATTAATAATTGCATGTAATTGTTTGTTATCTATACAATATGCTAACTTTCTTACTTAGTGTCTATGATACATCACTTTTATCATTATTGTAGTTATGGTGAGCAGCCAACGAAGTCACTAAATTTGGTTGCTAAGGATGGATAAATCATGGCTTAATTATCCAAGGTCCTTCTAAATTTCCTTGATATATTATTTACTTTTAGGCTATCAAATATATGAATATTTATGTAAATTATTATTATTTTTGTTTTTATTTGTAGGTCTAGTGATAAGTACTTAGAATGAGTGAAGAGATTTATAGAAAATGCTAAGAAGTATGCCATGAATCCTGATAGAATGGAAGAGCGTTCCCATCCCCCTCAAGTCGACATGTATATTTTGTGGTAATGCTATTGATATTTAACATTGAAATATTAAATTTATTTTTATCTTTTTGTTTCATTATAGTCTCGTCAAGAAAGTGTGAATGCTGGTGCTACTATAAACCTTGTGAATGCAAAGTATAGTATGTTAAATTGGACTGCCTCAGGACAGGTGGTGGCAAAGACAGAAATTACAGCTACGGATTCTACTTCAATGGTACATCATGTTATACTTGGGCCAGATTGCTACAAAGTTTGGGTTAAAGAAGTTTTAGATCCAAATATTACTTTGTTCCGAGCCTCGATAGAATTTTTTACACTTGATGATGCTATAGGAAGTACAATTGCTTGGCTGCACAAGTATATTAGCTTTGAAGTGGTACAAATTTTTTTCATAAGAGTTTGTGCTCTTTGAAGGAGCATATAATTTTGTTACAGTTCCAAAGTTATATTCTATTGATACACAGATAATTTTTCTACATATGTCTTGGTTGTCTGCATTAGTCTTGGATTGATACAGTACCAACTTGACCGATACTTTGAAAGCAACTGCTGATTTAAGCTATTATACATCTATTCTTAGCCAACACACGTGAATACTACCTGAAATGTCTCTATCAAACTGCCACAAAAAGGGAATAGATTTGGGAGCTGAATCATTTTGAATAGTAGTGCTTAGGTGGTTACATTTTAGTTTAGTTGTCTGGCTATTAACTTTGTGAGGAATACAACCAAGCTTTAGTTGCCTGGCTATCATTTTGAATACTACTGCTGCTATTCAGATGCAAACACAACACTACCCTTGGCCTATAACTTGGTATATGCAAATAATCTTGTTAGGAATATCATATGTATCCTAACTGCAGCTCACTTGTTCACATATAGTCTTGTTAGGACTATGTATCCTAACTGTAGCTCTCTTGATACACATACAAAAACACAGATATTCTGATACATGTTTGTAGAGTCAGTCTATAGGAAAAGTACTCGTGGCAGTATGCAATCAAGAGCAGTTTAGGTAGAACAGTAGCAGATGCCCCCTCGTACCAGAACCTCCGTATGTGATGCAGAACTGTAGAAATAGGTAGAGTATGTGTTGGGGGGAGAGACTAACAAGCTAGTTACCATTTGACATATCCAGATTGATATTTTCACTGTTGTGATGTTAAGCAGTGTATATGTAAAAAAAAGTTTGTATGCAAGTGTTTTTGCTGGTGCTGAGGTTACAAGCTAAGAAGGTTAACTATTGTTTCGTATAAAGTTATTACTTTTTCTTTCTTTTTGTTTTTGTTTTTTGTTTCTTTTTTTCTTTTTCTTTTTCTAACCAGAGTATAGACACGTCTAGTAAACTTAGCATTATTGTATGCAAAATTCTCCTACCCTTCCAGTTCAGAGAATGCATTCGGTCAATGCAACAATTATGTTTCGTTAGACCCATCAGATTTGAGTCCTCATGGTCACATGAAGTTACGTCTCCACTTTGTATCATTTACCCAAAAAAATTGGAGCATCTGCACACTCTTTCTTTGATTGCCCCAACATTCGAATAACCACCTTAATTTAGAGGTAGTCGTTTCATGCCGCATCAAAGAAGTTCTGTTTGCTCTTTACTTATTTATTTGTTTATTTATTTATTTTTTAAGTCCTACTATTATTGGAAGGAATTTTTTTGTGGAATCAAACCTATATCAGAATGTGCTATGTCTCCACTTGTTAACTACTAAAACCATTGGGCTTTGACATTTGCTTTGCAATTACTTATTTCTAAGAATGCTTCGTTGATGTAGTAAATAAAATTTCCAATCTTCTTTCATATGATGTTCCTACCCTTCTTTACTTTTGTGTTACTCTATGTTACATGGACATAGATACAGACACACAGGGTTAGGATATGATTAATTTTTTGGCGTGTCCTAGTAAAATTTAAAGTGCAGACATAATACGGCCCACACTTTCTTCATGAGGAAATCCCTACAATTCATTGGCAAATAAATACACCAAACTCTTAGTGGAATCCTACTGTTTCTTCCTCTGTACAAGTTGTTTCTTCAATTTCAGTTCCTCCCAAGATCTGGTAATTGACATGTGAAGGGAGTCTCCTATGAACTGTTCCTACTTACCAACTTTGCTCCAGCAGTGACAAAATTTTCTCAAAAGTTTTGGCACATACACTCCCATGAAGTGCCACAGGACATGCTAATAACTATTAATGGAACCACGAAAGCGAGGCTCAGAATCCAAATCAGCTAAGCTGGCCAAGTTTTGTCAGTGGAGATCATTTCCTTTTCCAGTTTCATCCTTCAGGGTGATGAGACAAAGATCAACATAACTCTCTAAGCTCCTTCAGGGTGATCATTTCCTGAATGTTTCATAGAGTTCCATTAGTATTAGGAGAAAATAAAGTAGCCCATTTTTTGTCAAAACATAGTAACCAGTGTAAGTAGCAGGTGAATCCTTGGTCAGCCTACATTATGAAAAAGGAATATGGACATTTAAGAGCTAGAGTTTAATCAAAAGCTTTTATGTGGACAAATTATAAGGAGAAAAAAAGGATAAAAATGACTTAGGAATATGGTTATAAAATAGCTATAAATACTTAGCAATTGGCAGAACTTGGTCACCGACAAATAGGTTTTGGGAGCTCCAGCACCTCAAGGCCAAAATGTTTATGAAATATTAGACATTTGAGTACTGTTGTGTAGATAGTTTTTTGCTTTGCTAGATTCCTTAAATAACATAGGGTCACAGGTTTTCCATTAGCGTTTTGGTGGAAAACATGTTGCTTTCATTCAAGAAATCACATACCTGGTACTTCCTATCCTGCAAAACTCGGTCCGCCTAGTTTTGTTGGACCCGTTCAGGTTTAAAGAACATGGACAATTGCTTATCATATTGGACTGTAGTACGCCCACAAAATTTCTTATCATACCTGTTCAGATTTAGGTTTTGTTCGAAGCTGCATTATAATCATAGAGATATACTTGGTAACTTTTTCAGCTCCATCTCTGTTGATATTTAATGGCACCTATGTTGAAGTGTTCTATATTACTTGTACCGGACTCTTTGAAGGTTGTACCTACCAAAATTTCACTATTAGCTTAAGTCTGGCTATGTATGTAGGCGTTTGTGAAGGTCGAGTACATCTGACTTTGTGCCATGTTTAGGAATTCTAAGAACTCGTGCAGAGTATTGGAAAAAAAAACTTTATGCATTTTTTCCACATTCGATAAGTAGTCTTCACCTACAATGTTATTTGCAGCTTCTTATCAGAGTATACCGGGAAGTGACTCCAAGAATGACCCAAATAATACAACTGCGAGTACACTATTCTACTTTATATTTGAAATCCTTGGAGTTGTGCCTTGTGATACTTATGACCATCTTCTGCTGCAGATATTTGTCAGTAGTCTGGATCCAAATGTTACCGATGAAAATCTTCGTCAGGTTTTTAGTCAATATGTTGAGTTGATCCCCGTAAAAATACCTATGGGCAAGCACTGTGGGTTTGTTCAGTTTGCTCAAAGGTATGCATTTTAAGATTTCTGTGTCGGCCATACTTTAACTACATATATAAAAAATCTCTTTATTCAGTGTATAACAATATTGTTTCCTTTTTAATTTGATCCCTTGCAGAGCTTGTGCTGAGGCAGCTTTATTGATGCTGAATGGCTCTATGTTGGGTGCTCAAAACATTCGTCTTTCATGGGGTCGTACTCCAAATAAACATGTTTAAATTGCACAGTTGTATTTTTTGAGTTAACTTTTTGTCCGAGTTCTATGAACTGAAGACCTTTAATCATTTTTTTGTTCTAGACAACCAGATGGGAATCAATGGAATAGTAACTATTATGGGTATGCACACGCCTATGATACAAACGGATACCAACCTCCTCAAGAACAAGGGAACTATCAGCAATAACAGGTACACAGTTCTTGCTTGTAGCTCGTCTAGCATTAATATGATAGAACACTGTTTGATACATTGAGTTCTTTCCACCTCCTTATTGTGAAGTTAACTCTCATGTATCTGTTTGCCATTAAAAACTTTGAATTGGAATTTCAATCACAAACAGAATAATGTTATAATATAGGACTTAGATGTAGTCCTAGGAGTATACTTTTATTTTTATCTGGGTCCTGTGTCGATGGAGCGAGTGGTAATGTGTTGACTCCGTTGACGATCTGACGACGACCTTAGGTTCTCTGAAGGTCTGGATTGCTATGGATGCCGGAGCTTACGGAGGAAAAGAAGACGCTGAGTGTCTTTTCCAATCTCTGTGAGTAGACGTGCGTCTCTGTAACTCTGATGATCTCGTTATGTCTGTCTCTGACTGTCTATCTGTGTGTGTTGATGAAGGAATGATCCTTCCATTTATAGCTTGCAGGCTGGCTGCTCTTGTGCATATATGTCGGATACGCCTGGTCGTAGGAACGCCATATGGCTGATGCTGGCGGGGGCATATGGTCGATGTGCCCTGATTTGGGGATTGAATCCTTCCTGTTGTGCCTGTGGTGCTGCAAAACTGATACGTGGCAACTGAGAGGATTCTTTAGTTGCTGAGATCTTGGGTGGTTGGCACCCCTTCTCGGACTGAACTGAGTCAAAGGACACGTGGCACATGTCTGTAGCTCAAAGATCTCGGATTTGGTAGAGAGTGATCTGACAGGATGCACTTAGGATTGGGCGCATGCGGAGACTTAGCTCGTAACCTTCAGGAGTCATGAACCAGTCTGGGCGTATGGCTTTTGAGGTGCATACGAATCGGCCACGTGGCTTGTAACCGTTAGAAGAAAGTAATAATGACGCTGACATCAGCGGCGCTTTATTTTCTGTAAAAGCTGTTGCTGCTCTGTCATCGAGGCATGGCTGTTGTCGTCTCAGACTTCAGCATTTAATGCTCTTGACATGTGATGAGCTTTTGAGTTGGCGCATTGCTCTGCGTTCTACTAGGCGTATAGGGGCGCGTGGGGCGCATCCTTATAAGGCGTTTGGTACTGAGGGGTGCGTCTGCATGATGCACGGTATCTGACCGACGTATCTTCATTGGTCCGACTGTTGAGTTCTTCGAGTGCTTTAAATAGCCATTTTGACTTGGCTGAATTCGAGGGGACAGGTTCATCACCATGAATGCAAATTCATTGCATGGGATTCGGAGAGCCCGTCACTTGGCGCGTGGGTTTGATTTGCCCGACCGATAAATAGCAGCAAGGAGAGAGTTTGTTTCTCATTTTCTTCCGTCTTCCCGAATGGAGATGAACTTCTTCGTTCGAGTTCATTCTGTTGATAAGATGCTTTCGAGGGAGAAGATGCGTCGAGTCGTCTTCATACGCACTTGTGAAGGTGACTGTTACATCCAAAAATCGGGATCGCGGGATTCCGATGCAGGCCGAAGGTGCCTGTTGCATCCAAAGATCGGGATGCTCGAGTCCCATCTCCGTTATACTGGAAGAGCCGCAGATCGGAATTGCGGTGCTCTTCTCTTCCTTGGGCTTTGGAGAGCTCTTCCTCCAGCTAGAGTGGGGTTGATCGCCCACCCTTGTTATGCTCAAAATCGAAGTAGAGCGCATATGCTTAGACTTGGTGATGCGCCTGACTGAGGTGATGAAGAGATGCGCCTGGCTGAGATGCTGATGAGACGCGCCTGACTAAGACGCTGAAGAGATGCGCCTGACGGATGATGTGCCTGGCATGGGGCACATGGTAGTTTGCTGCGCCTGGCTGTAGTCTTAGGATCTTTTTTTTTGTAGAAGTTCTCCTTTGTAAAGCCTTTCTTTGGACGTGAAATAGAATACCAATCTTCTTTTAATGTCTATACTTTTGTTGTCCCTTGCTGTGCCAAGTACTTTGTTTGAGCTCCCTGGCGCATGTAGTGTTAAGCGCATAGGAATAGATGCGCCTGAAATTCTATGCTTCCATAAGACCCCTTTTAAAGTTTTTAAAACTTTTTGTCAAGTTTTAGAATACTTTGAATAAGAAGCATGGTGGTGTCCTCAATGGGGCGCATGACTGTTCGGGGCGCATGATTGCTCCGTGCATCTGTGATGAGGCGCACGCTCCTCTCAGTTTTAAATGTAAATGATAACGCTTCGGCATATATCTGCCGTTATCATTTCTTAGAACCCCAAGCGGTGGCTGACTTCACCCTTCATCGGTTTCTGCGTATGCCCAAGCCTATAAATAGGAGTCTGATGGAGAGAGAGAGTTCTTCCCCTCTTTTCTTTCTTCTTCTTTAGAGTTTTTCTTTCAAAAAAAACCCTAACTTCTTTTTACGAGATGGCTCCCAAGACTCCTCGTGGTGGTGCTAGACGAGGACAAGGTCGGGGTAAGGAGCCGATGGAGTTTGACGAGGAGGACGCTCCCGTCATCACTGCGAATCCCGTCGACGTTCATCCAGCAGTGACGGGTGGGTGTCTTCTGTCTTTGTGGTTCCCAATATTTTTAGACGAGTTTAGGGCACACGGATGAGTTTCATCCTGTTGTTGTGCCCTAACTCCTTGTTGCTGACGCGCATGGACTTCTGTCCTGATGATGCGCTGAGGTTATTCCGCTGACGTGTATGGGTTTAGGCCCTGATTATGTGCTGAGGCTATTCCGCTGAAGCGCATGGGTTTAGGCCCTGATTATGCGCTGAGGCTTCACTGCTGACACGCATGGGCTTGGGCCCTGATTATGCGCCGAAGCTTTACTGCTGACGCGTATGGGTTTAGCCTATGATTATGCGCCGAAGCTTCACTATTGACGCGTATGGGCTTGGGCCCTGATTATGCGCCAGGCTGCTGATGCGCCCCAAATGTCTTGTCTTTAAAGCCTTTAAATTTTTTCTTGCTACCTGACTTATTTTTGCTGTGTCAGTGTCGATGACTATCCCCTTGCTAAATGAAGTCCTTCTAGATGCTTTCTTTTGTATTATGGGGGTTGACTTCAATGAGGAAGTTATTAACCCATCGAAGGATGCTTATCGTGCTGGATCAGCCTCTCGAGAGGATGTTGCAAATCCGGGATCAGTCGCCTATTTTTCTCCAAAGTATGATGGAGAGCGGTAAACTGGAATCTGCTGAATCTGAGAATATAACTTTCTTGAAACCGGCCTTTCTGTTTGGTGACCGCTTGATCTCCACTGAGGTGAAGATACTGAAGATCAAGGAAAACTGGTTCATCAAGGCAAAGGGCGTGGCCCTGTACATGCGGCAGTTTGAGCATCAATTGCCACTGACAGCTTTCTGTCGTTTGGCTTCCAAGAGGAGGATGCCAGGGGAACTTACTCCTTCTCAAGGAGGGGCAGTGGGGACTCGGGCTAAAGATTTGAAGCATCGGATCGAAGAGCTTTCTGCCAATCCCAATGATGCTTAGGGATTATAGTCTCTCTCTTTTTTTGTTTTTATTTTTTTTGGCAACTTTGCTGGGGATGTAATCCTTTACTTTTGAATGTAAAATAAAGAATTTTCTGGTGTGTTCATCTTTACTTTCATAAACTAGTGATTTGTGTGGACCTATTATCTTTTGCGCACCTTGGTTTTTAGGTACATATAATTAGTTAGAGAGGACCAACATGTTTGCTCAGAGGTAATATGGACATGGCAAATATGGGGTTCAAATAAAGGAATCTTCCTACTCAGAGGTGTTATGGACGTGGTAGGAGTGACTCTGGGAGGATACGCGGAACTACTCAGAGGTAATATAGACATGAAAGTTCTGCGATCGATGTACGACAACGCGGAGGTTGTCTGTACGGGATGTTTACTCAGAGGTAATGTGGACATGGTAAACATGATAAGTAGCGCAATCCTACGTAGTGTAGGATTTCGCTTTACAGGATGTAGAGGAGCAACTCAGAGGTAATGTGGACGTGGTTGTTCTTCTACCGGAGATATAATACCACAGAACAACTGGGTTCCGAAAGCATAAGATTTTGAGAAAGGAAGGTATATGTGAGCTCTGATGATCAGGTACACTGATTCCCTTACTAGGTAGAGATGGAATTACATATCTGAAAGATGTCAAGAGTAGTACTTCTTTAGAAACTTGCCGTTGATGGGCATTATGAATAAGTCCCCGTTTGATCGGGCAAGGCGGTAAGCACCGTTTGAGTATACCGTCTCTATGATGAAAGGTCCCTTCCACTTGGGCTCAAACTTTTTTGGTGTTTTGTGAGTCAACACCATCGGCCTCCTGACTGCCAGGACCAGATTGCCTACTTGGAAAGTCCTTTGCTTGACCTTTTTGTTGAAAGCCTGTATTATACGGGCTTGATAGAGTTTAATGCGTTGCTGAGCTAGGAGACATTTTTCGTCAAGTGTCTCCAATTCTCGCAGACGGCGGCGTTGATTGTCTTCTTCTATCAATTGGTTTGTAATCGCTACACGGAGTGAGGGTATCTGGATCTCGAGAGGCAGTACCGCTTCACTCCCATAGACTAAGGAGAATGGTGTGTTGTCCGTCGGAGTCTGTACCGTTGTACGGTAGGCCCACAGGCATTTGCCGAGCTTTTCGTCCCTGTCACGTTTGTTGGATGACACGACCTTTTTGAGTAGCCTGATGATCGTCTTGTTAAAAGCCTCGGCCAATCCGTTCGCTGCCGGATTGTAGGCGGTTGATTCCACGTTCTGAATACGATTCTTGTTACAGAATCTGCTGAAAACATGGGTGATGAACTGTAGACCATTGTCGTGGATAATCCTACGGGGTACCCCGAAATGGTAGATGACATGATGCTTGATGAAGTTGATCACCCTAGAGCTTTTCACTTCCATCAGTAGAACCGCTTCTGCCCATTTGGAGAAGTAGTCGGTGATGGCTAGGATGAAGCAGTGTCCCCTCGATGAAGGAGGGGTGATAGGTCCCACAATATCCATGCCCCAAGCTTCAAAAGGCTAGGAGGCGACTGTAGGATGTAGTGGTTTCGATGGTGTATGGATAAAGTCGGCATGAAGCTGGCAAGCATTGCACTTTTTATCATAGTCGACGGCGTCGGCTGCCATGGTTGGCCAGTAGTAACCCATGCGTCGCAGTCGATCCTACAATTTAGGGCCAAGTTGATGAGCCCCGCAAGTCCCGTCATGAGCTTTTCGAAGGGCTTCGGCTGCTTCTTCGTTGGATAGACATCGAAGGAGAAGTCCATCGTGGGACCGTCGGTACAACATTTTAGTAGCTGTATCATAATAAAATCGAAGGAAACGCCTTCTGACCGAGACGGCTTCTTTCGGGTCCTCTGGGAGGATTCTATAGACCGTAAAGTCGATGAACGAGAACCTCCAGTCTCCGACATTAACACCGGTACTTGTCGTCCTGGCATGGGCTATTTGTGAGCATAGGTTGTTTTTAGGACAGACCAAGTCTCGACCAATTATCGTGACGTAGTGTTGAGTCCCGAGGGGTACTGCTAGTAAAGCTGTGAGGCCAGCCAGAGCATCAGCCTCCAGGTTTTGTAGCCGAGGTACGTGTTCTATAAAGAACTTGATGAAGGTTGAAACAATATTCAATGTCGCTTCATTGTAAGGAACCAGATCTTTATGACGAACTTTGTACTGCCCTCGGATTTGATTAACGATGAGTTTTGAGTCACCATAAGCTTCCAGATGATCCACCCCCAGCTATTGCGCCAGCTGGAGTCCCATGATGAGAGCGTTGTACTCGGCAACGTTGTTGGAGCACGGCTCTGAAATGGAGTAAGCACGCTGGATGACCAGCTAATCGGGGAAGACTAACACCACCCCCACTCCTGTGATGATTTGGCCTTTGGGGCCTGTTCTCGAAGCGCCATCGAAAAACACCCGCCAGACGAAGCTTTCTTCAGTGACGTTTGATTCTTGGACCTCATCTGGGATGTCTTTATAGAGTCTAGAGGACTCTGGGATGGGGTGCACGACTAAAAAGTTCGCTAGGGCTTGATCCTTGACGGCTTTTTATGGAACAAATACCATATTATACGGTGTTAACAGGATTGCCCATGTAGCTAGTCGGGAGTTCAATGATCCCGGCTTCGTCATAAGAACCCTGAGTGGATTGACTCGGGAGATGACATGAATTGTCTAGCCCAAAACGTAATGGCGAGTCTTCTGGATGGCGAATACCAAAGCCAAATATTCCTTTTCGACGGGATTGTACCAGTGTTCAACCCCAATTATTGTCCTACTAAGGTAGTAGATAGCTTGCTCGTAGCCTACATTATTGTTCTGAGTCAACAAAGTGTCGAAGGAATGATCCATGGCACGGACGTAGAGGAGAAATGGTTTGCCTGCGACGGGTGCCACCAGGACTGGCGGGCTCGTCAGGTAAGCTTTGATGTCATTGAAATGTTTCTGACATTCTTCTGTCCAGACGTAGGAGACTCCCTTCTTCATGAGCTGGGTGAAGGGTTGACACTTTCCGGAAAGGTTTGCTATAAACCTTTGGATGTATGCAAGACGTCCTTGCAGGCCTCGAAGTTCTCGGAGGTTCTTCGGAGGGTCCATGTCAAGGATGGCTTTGGTCTTCTCGGGGTCGACATGAATGCCTTTTGCCGTGATAATGAAGTCCAAGAACTTTCTACTAAAAACCCCAAGGAAGGATTTAGCGGGGTTCATCCTGAGTTGATGCGCTCGCATGAGATCGAAGACTGTCTTTAGGTCTTGTAGGTGATCACCTTTGAGATGGCTCTTGACAGCGATATCATCAACATAGCACTCAACTGTTTTGCGTAGATATTGATGGAAGATGGTACTCATAGCTCGTTGGTACGTCGCACCAGCGTTTTTTAAACCAAAGGGCATTAATGTGTAGCAGAAAACCCCTTTCGGAGTCCTGAATGACGTGTGTTTTGCGTCATCGGAGAACATTTTGATCTGGTTGTAGCCCGAGTACCCGTCCATGAAAGATATGCGTTCGAAGCCACATGTATTGTCGATCATCATATCAGTGATTGGAAGCGAGAATTTATCTTTCGGGCGAGCAGTATTGAGATCTTTGAAGTCGATGCAGACTCGTATCTTTCCATTCTTCTTGGTGACAGGGACGACATTGGCCACCCAATCCGGATGTTGCTCTTCACGAATGAACCCGCTGCTCAGGAGTTTGTCTACCTCTTGATCGATAATGTTCATGATGTCACGACGAAAACGTCATTGTTGTTGCTTGATAGGCTTAGCATCAGGTAAGATGTTAAGTCTATGCATCGCGATCTGGAGATCAAGTCCCGGCATATCTTCGTAGCTCCAAACGAAGACGTCGATATATTCTTTGGCCAATTGGACTAAAGACTCCCGGTCTCTTCCCTTTAGGCTCTCGCTGATGAAGATAGATTTGGAAGAAGACTCGTCCCCAAGGTTGATCTGCTCGACTTCGTCTTCGGTAGGGGGTTCGTGTAATTCAAACCGAGACTCCCACTGCGCTCCTAGACGTTGAGCCCAAGGTTCCTCCTCAAAGAATTCCGGCGTTTGGTCATCGCCTTCATCCTCTCGAGATTGTGCAGATGCCATGTTGACTGATAGCACCTTTATGAAGACTGAACCGATACTGGTATCGGAATCCCAAGTTGATGCTTCAGATGAATGAGAGTGTTCCACTTCTTCTGCCTCTGAACTCTCTGGAGTTGCCGGCGGCGTGACATAGCCCACCCCCGTCGAGTATGATGATAGTAGTCATGTGGCTTTCCTTTGGGTATTGGGAGTCGAATGGGAAGACGTCGGCCTTTGCCGTAGTTCAGGCCCTTGTTTCTTTTCAGACCGTAACCAATCTTTTGGATGAGGTACTTTGCCTTGTCCATGTACCGATAGACTTGTATTCTGTCGGTATCCGGTTCTGGCTCGAGTGGCGAGAGGTCTTGATGACGCTCGACTTTACCGAAGATGATGGGTTCTTTGTTTCGGTTCCACGGTGGGACTATAAAACAAACTCCTTGGGACGGAACTACTCAATTTACATGATTGACGATCGTTATTTGTGTTTGTAACGACTATAAAGCATTATCTAGTGTATACATGGCATTCCAATATGGAAGACTAGAATAATTAAAAGACACTCTATTATTGATAAAATACGAGATTTTGTCTCGTGGAATTACATTGTCAAGAGAAGGTCCATCTATATCAGCAGATATGTATTCTCCTAACTCTTCATCCATGAGCACTGGAGCTGGTTCGGGAGAGGTCATCATAGACTTGACCTTGGGATCTGAGAGGGCTATGTGGGCCTTCTCTTATAGCTTGAGTGAGGCAGAAGATTGCGGAGGCTTGCCTTCAAGACGCACCTTCAGGGGTGCCTCAACTGCATCTTCGGTGACTGGTGCCTTCCCTTGTAGTTTTGCCACGAGGGAAGCTGACATTTGCGGGTGTTTTCCCTTGAGCCGTATCTTCAAAGGAGCTTCAGTGGGTGTTCTACCTAGAGAAGTCGGTGCTTTTCTAGGTAACTTGATTGCCATGGGAGGCAACATCTGGGGCAGTTTTCCTTTGAGTTAAATTTTCAAAGGTGCGTCGGGAATCATCTCTGCCTCTACGTCTATCTTCGCCGTTGTTTCTGCTTCGTCATCAGCATCATTGGCTTCCCCTTCATCGAACGACTTATATAAGCTAGCATCGGTGAAGTAGGCTTCGACCCCCTTGAAAGGGTCAATGTCCGCGAACTCTGTTCGGATGATGTTGTTAGTGGACACGTACTTCATGCATTGGTGGAGTGTAGACGGCACCACCATGTACTCGTGCAGCCACGGCCGACCTAGCAGGAGGTTGTAGTTGACGTCGGTATCTACGACATAGCAAGTCACTTTGGTTCGGATATTACCGATATGACATTTCAGTCGGATTTTGCCCAGCGGTTCATTTTTGCTGGTATTAAAATCGCTGATTGTAGTATTGGAAGGCGCCAGACGATGCATCAGGATTTCCAATGTTGAGAGCAGAGTCCTCGAGATGATGCTGAGGAAAGACCCTGGATCAATCTGAATTCGCTTCACTTTGATGAAACCCAGATATCCTGTATAATACAGCGGCCTATTGTGCCGGTTGTGCTTGAGCAACATATCTTGTTGGGTGAAGGTTATGTTGGGGATGACCTCCTTCGTACAATGGCAGTGCGCACATGTGGTTGGGATATCCTCGGGCTGCTTAACCTGGCTGATGAAGGACTCATCATCCTTCAAGGCTTCACAGAGAGCTTCGCGGGTGTCTTTGGAAAGACGAAGAAGCTCGAACAGAGATAAGCGGGCAGGAGTACCGGCAAGTTGTACCAGTATGTCAAAGTTGTGGGGCTTGGCTAGCCCCGAAGCATTTTCTCTTCGCAAAGGCTTGTCGAAACGGGACTCTACGTGCTTCTGTTTATTGGCTACTGGAGGTCTGGATGGGCCCTCTTCCTGGGCAACAGGGGCGGTGCAGGGAGGCACCACCTCGACGGCAGCTTCGTCGGGTTGGGCGTTCTGCTGCGAACGCATTTATACAAGAAGTGCCTCTTCCGCGGAGGAAGAGACCATGCGGCAAGACTTGATCTTCTTGCCCTTGGTTTTGGAGACAGAGCGTACCCCCGGTTGAGTAACTTCGGAGACGAGGACTGGGTGAACCCATAAGATCTCTCCCCGAGATGTGGTGAGTGGGATGAGTCTACTCACGTTGTCACGGGTAGGTGGTAGGTTGACCAACTCCATTGTCGCTTTTGGGATGGGGACGACGCCATCTTGTGTTGTGGTTGGCGGCAAGGTGCCAAATTGGAGTGATACCAGGTTGGCCGAGACTGTTTTCTTCTCGTAATCGACGGAGATGACATTCTTATTGATCATGCGCTGCATGTAGTTCTTGAGGACGTAGCAGTCCTGAGTTGGATGTCCGACATTCGATAAGTAGTCTTCACCTATAATGTTATTTGCAGGTTCTTATCAGAGTACACCGGGAAGTGACTCTGAGAATGACCTAAATAATACAACTGCGGGTACACTATTCTACTTTATATTTAAAATCCTTAGAGTTATGCCTTGTGATACTTATGACCATCTTCTACTGCAGATATTTGTCAGTGGTCTGGATCCAAATGTTATCGATGAAAATCTTCGTCAGGTTTTTAGTCAATATGTTGAGTTGATCCACGTAAAAATACCTATAGGCAAGCACTGTGGGTTTGTTCAGTTTGCTCAAAGGTATGCATTTTAAGATTTCTGTGTCGGCCATACTTTAACTACATAAATGAAAAATCTCTTTACTCAGAGTATAACAATATTGTTTCCTTTTTAATTTGATCCCTTGTAGAGCTTGTGCTGAGGCGGCTTTGTTGATATTGAATGGCTCTATGTTGGGTGCTCAAAACATTCGTCTTTCATGGGGTCGTACTCCAAATAAACATGTTTAAATTGTACAGTTGCATTTTTTGAGTTAACTTTTTGTCCGAGTTCTATGAACTGAAGACCTTTAATCATTTTTTTTGTTCTAGACAACCAGATGGGAATCAATGGAATAGTAACTATTATGGGTATGCACAAGGCTATGATATATATGGATACCAACCTCCTCAAGAACAAGGGAACTATCAGCCACAACAGGTACACAGTTCTTGCTTGTAGCTCGTCTAGCATTAATATGATAGAACACTGTTTGATAGATTGAGTTCTTTCCACCTCCCTATTATGAAGTTACCTCTCATGTATTTGTTTGCCATTAAAATCTTTGAATTGGAATTTCAATCACAAACATAACAGTGTTACAATGTAGGACTTAGATATAGTCCTAGGAGTACACTTTTATTTTTATCTGGGTCATGTGTCGATGGAGCGAGTGATAATGCGTTGACTCCGTTGACGATCTGACGACGATCTTAGGTTCTCTGAAGGTCTGGGTTGCTCTGGATGCCGGAGCTTGCGGAGGGGAAGAAGACGTTGAGTGTCTCTTCCAATCCCTGTTAGTAGACGTGCGTCTCTTTAACTCTGATGATCTCGTTATGTCTGTCTCTGACTGTCTGTCTGTGTGTGTTGATGAAGGAATGATCCTTCTATTTATATCTTGTAGGCTGGCTGATCATGCGCGCATATGTCGGATGCGCCTGGTCGTGGAAACGCCATGTGGCTGATGCTGGCGGAGGCGCATGGTCGATGTACCCTGATTTGGGAATTGAATCCTTCCTGTTGTGCCTGTGGTGTTATAGAACTGATATGTGGCGACTGAGAGGATTCTTCAGTTGCTGAGATCTTGGGTGGTTGAAACCCCTTCGTGGACTGAAGTGAGTCAAAGGACACGTGGTGCATGTCCGTAGCTCAAAGATCTCAAATTTGGTGGAGGTTGATCTGACAGGATACGCCTAGGATTGGGCGCATGGGGAGACTTAGCTCGTAACCTTCAGGAGTCATGAACCAGTCTAGGCGCATGGCTTTTGAGGCGCATACGAATCGGCCACGTGGCTTGTAACCGTCACAGGAAAGTAATGATGACGTTGACGTCAGTGGTGTTTCATTTTCTGTAAAAGCTGTTGCTGCTCTGTCATCGAGGAATGGCTGCTGTCGTCTCAAACTTCAGCATTTAATGCTCTTGACGGGTGATGAACTTTTGAGTGGGCGCATTGCTCTGCGTTCCACTAGGCGCATAAGGACGCGTGGGGCGCATCCTTATGAGGCACTTGGTACTGAGGGACGCGTCTGTATGATGCGCGGTATCTGACCGGCGCGTCTTTATTGGTCCGACTGTTGAGTTCTTCGAGTGCTTTAAATAGCCGTTTTGACTTGGCTGAATTCGAGGGGACAGGTTCATCACCATGAATGCAAATTCATTGCACGAGATTCGAAGAGCCCACCACTTGGCACGTAGGTTTGATTTGCCCGGCCTATAAATAGCAGCAAGGAGAGAGTTTGTTTCTTATTTTCTTCCGTCTTCCTGAATGGAGATGAACTTCTTCGCTCGAGTTCATTCTGTTGACAAGACGCTCCCGATGGTGAAGATGCGTCGAGTCATCTTCGTACGCACTTGTGAAGGTGACTGTTATATCCAAAAACCGGGATCGCGGGCTCCCGATGCAGGCCGAAGGTGCCTGTTGCATCCAAAGATCGGGATGCTCGAGTCCCGTCTCCATTATGCTGGAAGAGCCGCAGATCGGAATTGCGGTGCTCTCCTCTTCCTTGGGCTTTGGAGAGCTCTTCCTCCAGCTAGAGTGGGGTTGATCGTCCACCCTTGTTATGCTCAAAATCGAAGTAGAGCGCATATGCTGAGACTTCATGATGCGCCTGACTGAGATGATGAAGAGATGCGCCTGGCTGAGACGCTGAAGAGACGCGCCTGACTGAGACGCTGAAGAGATGCGCCTGACGGATGATGCGCCTGGCATGGGGTGCATGGTAGTTTGCTGCGCCTGGCTGTAGTCTTAGGATCTTTCTTTTTGTAAGTTCTCCTTTGTAAAGCCTTTCTTTGGACATGAAATAGAATAAAAATCTTCTTTTAATGTCTGTGCTTTTGTTGTCCTTTGCTGTGCCAAGTACTTCGTTTGAGCTCCCTGACGCATGTAGTGTTAAGCGCATAGGAATAGATGCGCCTGAAATTCCATGCTTCTACAGTATCCTCGTCAATTATGCATGAAATGTCATGATAGGGACATGGCAGCACTTCATACCATTGATTTTGGAGTGTCCATATCCTGCAGACTGACTATCTATTTTAGAGTGTCCATGCGACTCTAGTAACAATTCCATTTTAATGGTACATGGCTTAGATATTGGCAGATGCGATAATAAAAAGAGCCTCTTAAAATTGTATAATAACCTGACCTGATTGTACATAACACAATATAACTGATGAAGGAGAATACGAAAGTTGTTCTAATTTCATATTTATTGGTGCTCAATAGTTAAAATGTATTTGCTTCTTATTTGCACAAGACATTAACTTGCAAAATATTCTTAGGCTAATTTACATTCAATATTATGTCTACACATTTTGCTATGTTTCGGGGAAGTTGTCATATGATTTGTAGTACTGGAAGCAACAAACTTAATAATATGACTTCTTTTTAACTACCACTAAAGTCTGTTACCTTATTAGTATAGGAAGGAAAAGAATATAAAGAATATTACTTACAAAAATTGCAATCAAAGTTCAGACATTGGAGTCAATGCCCTCCATTGCCACAAGTTGTGGACTTGCTATGTATGGATATGAATGGATCACTAATAAATTCAACTGACAATGGATTCCAGTTGTTTGGTTGATTATAACTCATAGAATTTTAGGCAATTTTCTATTGATAGCTAACTCATAAATTCAACTGCTTGTTTATTAACCAGGAACACTAATGTTTTCCTCCTATATTTGTGTAGGTTGGATGAAGTAAGAGGATTTCTGAGGAGCTTTGGTTGTGGATAGGCTCGAAGGGTTCGAGCTAAATTTTGGATATGCAACATTTTGGATATATGTATGGAAACAATTAAACGCTGACTACGCTGTTAATGTTTAATTTTGGAGAAATTATGAAGGATTTTGAATGTTCTTGAGAGTGGAATTAATGAATTTACTTATGTTCGGAATTCATTCTGTGATGATTCGTCGAGAAGCATTTAAATTTTTGAATACCCGCATTCTGTGTATATATAATAGATATCCGTGGCATTCTGTAATCTGTAATGCTATTTTGATGTGCTGCAATACTATTCTGATGTGAATTGTTTCTTTATACTAATGCATTCTGCAATAGCATTCTAACATGCTATTGGTGTACATATAATAGCGTGAAAAAACGCTATAAAAACAAATTTGCATCGAAAAGCTATTAACAAACAATAACATACAGAAACGCAATTAAATATCAACAGCGTTCACAAACGCCATAAATAACTTATAGCATTAACAAACGTTATTAAGAAACTATAGCTTTCGTAAATGCTATGTAAACTCTATATCATTTGTCACTGCTATAACAAGTCTATAGCGTTCATGGACGCTATAGTAACTCAATAGCATTCATGAATGCTATTACTTTCCTATAGCGTTCTTAAATGCTATAACGCTGGTATAGCGTTCTTAAATGCTATAACTTGTCTATAGCGCCATGGAACGCTATAATCCATCAATAGCGTTCATGAACGCTATAACTTTACAGCGTTCTTGTACATGGAACAATTATAGCGGGGACATTTATAGCGGACAGAATACGCTATAATAAGCATTCTACAGCGTTCTGAGCACGCTATCGTATCCCATATCTGTTGTAGTGAGCAAGGTTGAAGAGCTTCCAAGACATTATATATGAAGGGATATTTCCGCTCGTGTCTTCACCCTCTTTTATACCATCAATCAAGCAAACCTCTTCTTATGAAAGAGGTAGGTGGTTTGAATGAAGATTTATACTAATAATTTCTAGTTAGCGTCCCACTGAGACCTCTGACAGTATTGTTCTTAAGATGTAAATGTGACTTCAAAGGTGGAAATAATTACAAGCATGATCTGTTCCATGAAAACTAGTTGGGAGAATTGTATGGATGAGATCATGGCCAATGTATGGGATCCACATATGATTGGAAAATTGGAGATTGCACACATGCCTAATATAGATCCCAACAATTTTAGTAGAGAATGTTTAACGGATATAGTTACCTTGTCCTTTAGTGGCACCTTTCATCTCCTCTTCCCAAGTCAAGACATGGTCCACTTCCTTCTTCTTAAGCACGTGCTTTCTGGTCATCTTAATCAACACATAACAAAAATGAATATAGAATACATGAAGAGAGAGAAGGGTGAAAGTTGTTGGTTACCTCGGTCTCAATGGTGCAGACGTATGGACAAGTGGGACAACAGAACCTTGCTTTGTGCCCACTGTTTGCAGCCTCAAGATGCAACAACATCCCACATGACGGACAAAATTCCATTGGAGTCTACCCACCCCGATTTCCTCTCTATATCAGTGCTGCATGAACAGAAAACATAAAGAGAAACTATGTCAAACTAGGAAGAAATTTACATCTAAATTCAATAAGATCTCGCCAGGATTCGGTAATACATACTAATACATGGTAGAGAAAAATAAAAGGAATGAGTTGTTGGGCCGAGCTGCCGAGGAGGAGGAGGAGGAGGGGCAGTAGTCAGTAAACAACTGGGAAATTTTGGCTTTAAATTTTTATCTTATATGTTAATAATACATTTGGGTTCTAGGGGTACCTCTCTGCCAGAACACCATAGTCTAAGTTATTACTAATAATCTCATTTGATTAGCTGCTGTCCATACTTAATGAATTTATAAAATTTCAGCCCATGTATAATACTTTATACTATCTTTGGTTCTTCGAGCGCACCTCGTCCAGAACACAGTAATCTAACTACTACTAACAATCTCATTTGATTCCATTTTTTTTACTTTAGTCATGTAATGTATACTTAGAATCTAGGTTGTGGAACTAGATAGACTTGTAAAGAAATAAAACAATTTATGAGAAAATATATCGTGTTCCTATATGGATTTAGAAGTATAGACTGTATAGTCTATAAACCTATTGTACCATAAGATACACGATACACGATACGATACATAGATACACGATACATACACGAGTTGACAACCTAGCTTGAAGCATGTAAGCCAAAACAATGTATGTTAAAAAATCGAGGACATAAAACCTGACAAGCCTCGATCTTTACTCCTTTCTATTTCTTTTGTATATTTTCTCGTTCGTCTTTTTTCACCAAAAATAGGGCAACAAAAAACTGTGTGGTTTTACCTACAAAAGGATCTGGTCTTCTCCCACGAAATTTGACCATCCTCATTCTATGACCCTTCTCCGACACTACAATCGTGATTATCCAGCCATCTCAAGCTATTCTTTCCGACTTTGTATTATAATTTGGCTACGTTAATATCCAACAATCTCAAAGTATCCATTCCGACCTTGTGTTATAATTTGGCTACATTAATGTCGTATTGAATACAAAAATGATCCAGGGACCAGGACACAAACATGCCTAACACAACTCTCTCTCCAAGAACAACCATCCATTATGAGTAGACCCAATTTCTTGGTAGGTAAGTGTAATGCCCCGCAATGCACGGTGCATTATGCCGAGTCGTTGACTCGAACAGTTATGTTGACCCGAAATATGTATCGATACGAATCGATGCAAAGAGTTACGTTGACCTGAGGAATGCATCGAGTAAGATCGATGCAAGTGTTAAGTTGGCCCGAGAGAAAGCATTGAGTCGATTCGAAGATTCTAAAAAATCGAATCGATGCAACGCACAAAGTCCGATTCGAACGAATATTGATTTTAGTTGGTTTCGTGTGCAGGCTATGCTTTTACACTGAAATATAAGATGTCGATATTTTATCTTGTTTGCAACGGAGTCAACAAAACCAAATCATCGCCTCGCAACGGACTGAGGCATAGGGCACGGTAGGCCGAATCAAGTCGGATAATTCAACGAAGCACGAAGTGCTCGAATGGCTAAGTCAGAAGAGTTGGTCATGCAACAAAATTATGAAAATTAAGCCGCATCGGCTCGACGAGACGACAAGGCGTATCAGCTTAAGGTGGGAGGACTTTGACCCTTCTTTCCTATTCCGTCATGCCTAAGTAAAATATACCGTTGTATGCTAAAGTTAACTTATCGAGTCCACGGGCGTAGCTCGATAGAGAGAAATTATAGTACGTGTCGAACACTAGATAGAACAATTGAAATAAAATGTGCATCAAATGTACGAGTCGCTATTGAACATCGAAACACCGTAACAGCAAGCGCCTCGGTGCGCAAGCCATAAGAACATGGGATAACTGTATCGACGAGTGTCTCCGGGCACGAGTCGTTCGTTCCCTCGAGCACGAGTTAAAAGGCAAGCACATTGAAAGATTATTGAGGCGAGTGCCCTAGTGCACGAGCCATGAACATTGAATACTAAGACATAGAATATGGAAATACAGTATTGAGACGTGCATCGCATGCACGACTCGAAGAATAGAGAACAATTGTGTCAAAGCATACATAAGTGCACGAGAATCATAAAAGATGGTTTCATTGCGAAGAGAACAGTTGTGGCATGAATATGATGGGACTGTCGAATGTAGGATGGTGCCTCGGAATGTTCTGGGCCTTCAGATCGTTCGTTTGACGAACATTGAATTGGAACATGGTGACATAGAACATCGAAACGAAGAATGAAATCGTACAAAGAATATGAGAACATAGAAAGAGTGAGAACATCGAAAGAAAGAGAAATGCAAAATGACGTGAAGTTTGAGTTTCGGACTCAAGACTATGTTTGGTTGTATGAGTAGTTGTTTGTTGCATGATAAAATGAAATTTGAATTAACCCGTGCACGGGTTCGTTTTCTCGAACAGATCGCCGGGACATCGGGACTATTCGACCTAGGAGGAACGTTTATCGTGGTTAAGGGAGCACGAGCATTGCGGGACCTTCAGTAAGGCTCATAACCTAGGCTGAATGGGTAGCGTCATATTGTATATAGACGAACATAAGTCTATTATGACATCTGTGAATGTCAGTGTCATATAGATAGGGGCCAGTAAGCTGAATGATGCAGGCACACAGAGCTCCTGCTCAACGATCACGTATAACATGACAGGAAAAGCATAGTAGGTATTCAACTTGCATCGACGCAAGGGCGAATACCTCGAGTCAATACAAAGTCATCACGAAGGAACACGAGAATTACATGTTGCCTGCTTGCTTGTTTACATAAATCAAACATAACATGCTTGCCATGATAACATGCTTTACTGCTTTCGAGTGTGCCATGAAACAAATCATAAGACAAAGATAGAAATATCACAACTTAAGCTACATGATTCATATATCTACTTAATGTTGATTTAGGCACATGGGCCTAGGCTCCCTAAGTTACTAATAAAGCCCAAGTCCAAAAAGGCATTAAAAATGCTACTAGAAAATATATTAAAAAATCATTTAAATTATTTAAGAATAACTAATAATTTCTAAATTAAAATCTAATTGATGAAAGATAAATTCTAATTATGGCATTAGGTTTCTAGTCATGGTCGGCTAAGTTAAACCCATCAAGACTACTCAAACATCAAACAAAACCACATATCATCACATGAATTCAATAAATTAATAAAATAATATAAAATTACAAAATGACCAAAATACTCTTGAAATGAAAAGTGGGTGTGAAAGTTTTTTCATCTAACATGTACTTGCAGACAAGCAGTAAGCATGATCAAACTAGGACATATGCAAGGAAGAATTATTGATAGGCCAAAGACGGCATAATATAAGAAGATTTCTCTGAACCGCCTAACGACCTTTCCGAGGCCTCGCATCGGGGGTTCCGCTGGAAAGGTATTCAGATTTCCAGATCTGTTTATCTTTGGACGATTGTCGTCAAGAAAAAATGAGTTTGCTTAAATGTCAGGAGAAAGGCGTCATCAAATGGGCTATTAGTTTTCATATTTATTCTGTATTTTTTCTTTTATTGAGTATAGGAAAAATGTGAGAATGATCGAATCGGAACTGGCTTAGGTTTTTCTCAGTCCATAAACAAAAATAAGCCTACCTACTTATCCTAAAAATCTACAATTCCAAAAAGCCCAAAACCTATACAAATTTGGTCCATTCTTTTCTGTTCTGACCCAACAGAACTCTGACAGAACTCTGACCGAGTTTGGTCCAATTTTGGTCCGAGTTCGGTCTGGGTAAATTCGAAATACAGTTCCCACCAAATATGCATCCAACTTCGTATGCGAAATTCTAGCATCCGAACTCTGCCCGAACTCTGCCCGAGTTCGGTCCCCCAAAAATACTATAAATAGAGTTGAGATTACCATTCATTTCAATCATCTAATTTTATCTCTTCTCTTCTCTATCTAAAGTGTTCTGAGCTTTTTACTTTCATATCTAAGCCTTTACAACTCTTAGCCAAGCCAATACAGTGTCTGTTTAATCTAGAGTTTGGTATTGAAGAGTTGTATCGGAGGCTGTATTCCGAAAATGTTCCAGTTTTCCAATTGCCTTCTGGAGTCGGTCGTGCGCTCGTCACCAAGCACGGTGTTGTAAAGTCGGTCATGCCCTTGTCGCCAAGCACGGTGTTGTAAGAGTTGCAAGCGCTCAGTTAAAGCTTGCACCATAGTGGATTAACATTGAGCAAGAGTACTTGCGACTAGAATAGTCCACTCAGAGAAAATCAGTATACATCGTGGTGTTCACCGAGTTTGAATTCTTGACTCTTACTTTACCGCATTTTATTTACCGTCTTTTATCTGCCATAATATATAACTGCTTAATATTTTTAATTGGTGATTTTTTTTGCTGCACATACACACACTCTATTTATCCCCCTCTAGAGGTGCTCAACAGTCCTACAGAAAGGACGGCCGCGCTCCAAGACACTCTCTATACCCCTTCGTAGGACGAAGTAGAAAGCCTCTATAAATGTGTCAGTATATTTATTTTCCTCCGCGAGAGAAAGAGGTGTCATCGGCGGTATCATAGCCGAAGGACACGCCAGATGGGAGACAATAGCGGGTGCAGTCATATAAGAGGTAAAAAAACTCAGGGATCGAGCCACCGTCACTTGGCTAAATTTGCCTACACTTGGGGTTGATGCAACCACATCCTTCGAAGCATCATAAGAGACAACTTCCCCCGAACGGTCTCCGACCACGGTTAGGACTGGAGATAGCTTCCCTGGGATCAAAGTCACCCTCGGCACAGGAGGAATGGACTCCGAAACCTCCTCCCTCCTATCAGTTGGCAGTTCTGTCAAAGTAGGAGTCAGCAGTTGAAGAGCATCCGGCATGGAGGAAGACCTCCGATGTGGCGACTTGAAGCGAATCTTCAGTGAACCTTTTTGAGGGACAGCCGCCTTGGAGATATGGGGTGGAGTATCCTATAGTTCCGTAACCCCAGCAACCAAGGTTGTTGCTGGTGCCTCCTGTAGAGGAGTATCACCATCTCCTTCAGTCATGGTTAGAACCTCAGGTACTGGCTCTTTAACCAATAGATCGATCGCCCCGAAGACAAGCCCCACGTCAGCTTGTTGGGTAGCCGCCTCCTCGACGGTCTTCTCGTCAACAGGGCCTATCGAGGCAGAAGGATCAACCTCAACCCCCTCTTCCTCAGGGATGGACTAGGTAGTTGCCCCGAGTGGGGACTCTACGGCCACACCCCCAAGCCAAGTATCGGGGTGCATGATAATCGTCTCCTCCTCAACTGTGAGTGCCCCGTTAATTTCAGGCACTAACGGACCTCCTGCAAAAAAATAATTACTCTTGTCAGTATTGTGGAAGGCAGAGGAAAACCTATAGCATAAAAAAATTTACTTGATGAGCTCGCCTGTGCATGGGCTCTATTTAGAGCGGTTATCAAGTCGCCGATATACCCCTTTGAAAAATCAAAGGAGGAAGTTATTACATCCAGATCCTCCTCATTCCCAGATGAAGAAGCTGCATCAACTGCATCCTCCTTGATAGGGGATGGAGGTGGGTTGGATACTTCTCTTGGTATTCTCACGAGCAACCTGCATGAGAAGAAACGAGGGTCAATAAAAGTTTTAATAAGGATATAGTCTTTCTATAAAGAAATCAAATTTTCATGATCCTTACCGGGGAAGTTACTCCGGACTTGGAAATGACTTTCTTTATCTGCTTCCGTCGAGGGGATGATCATGCTGGAGCTTTGTTATGACCTAATCAAACTTTCCTAATAATTACACTAATAACAAATGATAATAAATTTTTTCTTTGATTATTATTATTTTTTTCTATTTAAACTTGCAGGAAAGCCCTTAGACAAATTTAAAATTTTATTTTGGGTTGGACACCTCACTATGGCTATGGGTCAACCTATGGGTTTATGTGGCACATGCATGAGCCACATGGCTCATGGCATGAAGAGAAAAGTCTCTTAATTGCCACCTAACCCTCTCCCTCTCTCTCTTCTCCCTCTATTTCTTTTCACTCTTTCTCCTTCCCTTTCATTTCTTCCAACCCACCACCACCATAACCCACTGCTGCTACCGTCGGCTGCTGCACCCGCCGGCCACCACGCCACCGGCCGCCACCACCGTTGGCCACACCACCACTACCACCTTCTCCTCTACCTCTTACACCCCTCTAAAAACCTAGGTATAATCTTATCTCCCCTTCCTTTCCAATTTCAACCTAGCTCAAAAAATTTGAGTTTGATTTTATATGTATATAATTCTTTGAATGGATTGTGATAGGAAAATTGGAAGAATACCTAGACCTAACACAAGGAATCAAATGCAAGTCCTCTCCCCTCTCTCCTCTTGAAAATTGTTTTAATTTGTTTCGTTTAATTTCCTTGAATTAATATAGTTATATATTAATTCTGGATTTTATGAAATTTATTGACCAAATGCAATATATGAAATTGTAATGTGCATATAAGTCTAAAATTTGGGTAGGGACTCATTATGAACACTTTACATTTAAATTTTTTATTATGATTATGTATATGTATGTATGTATGTATGTATGTATGTATGTATGTATGTATATATATATATATATATATATATATATTGACAAAACTCCTTTTTATTGATGTATAAGGCACAAAATGCCGAAGCTTATACAGGAAAGCGCAACACGGGCGCTGAAGACAAGAAGAAAGAAAACTGACGGCCAGGCGCAGGTGCTAAAGCAAAAGCCTCCGGGTTCAAGGTTAAGACGGAACCCATTGACGGCCGTCCTAGGCAGGGGGGCCACGAAACCCGGCCTTAAGAACCTGTCTACTGACTTCTCTGTACAGTTGTGGAGAGTTATATAAGAGACCTTCATATCTGTGCTTGTTTCTGCTTTTCCATAATACCCAAATGCCGGCGGCTGCGACGATCTGGTGCCTGTTGGAGTTACCCCAGATGGCGAGAAGATCGTCGAAGTCCCCAGCCAGTTATTGTATATGCCATTTGATGGATAGGTGAGACCATAGCTGGTAGGCAAGCTCTCCAGAGTAGAGAATGTGAGCCGCAGTTTCTGCTTGCGGAGATGGACAACAGTGGCATCTCGACGCAAGGTTGTAACCGATGGAGGTCAGCGCATCGTCGGTAAGGAGTTTCCTGTGCTGTGCTCTCCAAATAAGGATGGACCATTTTTTGGGGATGGTTGGTTGCCAGTAGGGGCGAGTAGGTGGGTTGGCTCTCCCGTGCCTCTCAACGCAATCCTGGCGGAGGCTAACGTGAACCTGCCGCTGGGGTTCAGGGACCAACTCAGCATATCCGAATCATCAACGATTATTAAGGGATCTGCGAGGTTCCGACCTGTGAGAATGTTACGCCAACTAGCAGAGGATCTGCTGTTGGCGACCGCCGTCAAGGGGTGGGATTGCCGAAAATACCCGGCCTTCATGAATCGCGACCAGATCGTGTTCTCTGTGCGTAGCTTCCACCATAACTTTATTGAGCATGCGGCGACAATGTGCGCAAGTCTGTTGAATCCGAGACCTCCCTCGCTGGTAGGTTTGGCCATGGAAGCCCAGCTGGCCCAGTGGTGCTTGTCTCTGCCTTCTCTGTGGCCCCAGAAAAAGTTGGAGAATAGGGATTCGAGGGAGGATAAGACATTCTGCGGTGGAGAACATACTGCCAGGGTGTACATGGGGATGGAGGATAGAACATGCTTGATCAGGATTATTTTCCCCCAGGGGATAAGGTTGTGTTGTGCCAGCCCTCAATTGTTTTCCTGATTTTCTTGACGAGGTGTTCGAATATTCCTGAGTTTGATTTTCCATAGACTAACGGACAACCGAGATAATTAAACGGGGGATATGCGGTGGAGAAGGATGTCAGATTGGAGAGGATCGCTGAGTGGGCTCTGTTCGTTTTGTGGTGTGTGTAGATGACGCTTTGCTAGGGTTCACCCGCTGTCTGGAACATCTGGAGTATCTCTCCAGCATTTTGTGTACCGCCTCAACCGACCCGATGTCGCCAGCTGAGAAGATGTGGATGTCGTCTGCGTAAACTAGGTAGGTGATTAATGGGCAACCGGTGGTAGAGTGGAAGTGGTGGAATCCCGGCGAGTTGGCTAAGTTGTTGAGGTTTCTGCTAAGAGCTTCGACCGGGATGATGAATAGGGTGGAAGATAGGGAGTCTCCCTGTCTGACTCCGCAGCTGGC
>JANAVB010016199.1:12539713-12574713 GCA_029216955.1 Iris pallida
CCAAGGTAGTCACTAGCATTGACTTGCAGGAGTTGACTATAATAGAATTGACGTGCAAAGAGACTAGGCAGATAGGGGTCCAGGTATACTTCATTTTGATCGCGACAAACCAAGTGAGAAGGCTGGATAGACTGCAGTCAGTAAAAGGCTTCCTCCGAACATGCTAGTAAAATATGTCCTTGCATCCACCAACTCACTTTTCTCGCTGAAGTCTTTATAAGTTGGAGGGAGTTTGAAGGCTCGTACCCTTTAAATATGCCAAAGCCCTTCTACAAATGGGGACTTCCTTGTGCAACCATGACTACTATCGGTAGCGATGAAAGCATCCCCTGGTTGAACGACGGATGCCTATGCCCGGGTTTATCAAAGATAGGTAGTGCAGTACCAGCCAACCCATCAAATAGTGATAGAGTAATTCATGGTGAGCAAATTTCTCTTTATTTCCCTCATATACAAGGACCATGTCTATAAACTGCCTTAAACCTCATTGGAGGTTGCAAATCATCGTAGGGAGGAGGGCCAGCTTCGTACAAAAATAAGTTGCACAACAGAGAATACGAGGTTCTGACTCAGTCTTTCGAGAGAACAATAGCAGCCAGGAACTACGCAGTCTCGAAGCCACAACATAAGGTACGCTGCTAGCCGCACCTTCGACGACATTGGGAGCACGTCGTGAAAGAAGTATTGAAAAATGGTATCACTCTGATCTCCAAAATCACTCTCGCGAGGATTCTTCTCTCCTAACACCGCTATGGCTTTGGTAATAGCCTCAATAGATGAAGGCAGGCGAATACCGAAAGCAGTTTTTCCCTGAGGTGCCTCTTCCTGCATAAATACATGTCGTTTCCAGGCATGGGTATGAGGGGTAGATCTGTGGAGGTCACGGCTCGAGTTATCATATGATGGCACATTAACTTCTTATAAACATCCATTATCTCAGTATTCTTAACCTCCAAACCCCCAATCTCCTCTAGGATAGGAGTGTACTCTTCGTATGGTTCGCAACCCTAGGGCAGCTTTGAAACCAAATACATTTCATGCAAAGCAAGACCCATCTCCCCATCGGGTGTAAAGAAGGTGCCCGTATCAGCGTTGCACATTTCAAACAGTGCTAAAAACATGGATTTGTTCGCATCTATCCCGTATTGGGTAGCCCTGATGGCATAAAACAAACCTAACTCTTTTAATAGATCCTCATACGTTTCCCTTCCCGGATTTTTTTTAAAATATTTTTTTAAATTATTTATTTGATTTAAACGGTGATTTTTAGATTTTATTAATAATTATTTAGTTAATTATTACGGTAGATGATTTTAGCCATAGTTAGGAATTGGAGTACAAGACGACTAGGAATCATGGAACGGATAGTGCAGTGGCGTGCTTTGACTAGTGATTAGCCATGTTTGGGGAGTGCTGAGCCATAGGAGTGTCCTAACTAGAAAAACGAGGCCAAGTTGTAGCATGACCATTATAAATAAGTTTTATTAATTATTATTAGATTTATTGATTTTGTGGGAACCCGGTTGAACCAAGTTAGTCCGAACTGGGACGAACCAATTCCAAGCCCAGGTAGGCATATAGTGGGACCAAGTACGGCATTGTAGACATGTTTGTTAAGTGCAAGTATTTTTAGTATATATTTTTGGAATTGTCAATTATTTTCTAAGAATATTTATTATACGTAAATCATAGGTATTATTAATATTAAATAGCATATTAGAATATTTATACGATTTTCTGGGGCCCAGTAATAGGAGTTTATGATATGCCCATCCAGGAGCTACTATTGAATTATTTTAACAACTAGTGGAATTATTATTATTAATATTATTATTATTGTGGTTATTGAGAATAAACTAATTATTATAATTAGGTATTATTAGTTTATTCTTTATCAAAAGAATAAATATTTGTGTGTAGGTGTATTTATATAAATATATATATATGTATATGGGTCTATGTGTATTTATATATGAATATATTATATATATATATATATATATATATATATATATATATATATATATATATATATATATATATATATATGAGTGTATATATATAGTTACGTATATTTATATACATAGATATTGTATACGTGTGTGTGTGTGTATATATATATATAAATATTATATGTGTGTATTGTGTGTGTGTATTAATATATATATGTGTGTATATATAAATATATAGAGTATACGTATATGTGTATATATATATATGTATATGTACTAGACTTATAGAAAATAGAAAAAAGGGAAAAAAGAAAAACATTAAATCCCAGCCCAGCCCGACCAGGCCAATCCCAGCCCGACCAGGCCAGGCTCAACACTCGATCAAACCCAGCAGCCTGGGTCCAGCAAGAAGCCAACCCGCTCACCTTACCAAACCGAACCCAGCCCTGTTTCTCCAGCCCGAACGGATGTCTCCCAGCCTGTCATGTCCCGATTCCGTAGAATCGATAGTCGTCCCCCGGGCGTGATGCCGTACGAACCTAAGTTGCGATCGCACAAGGCATAGTCATAAGGTTATCCGAAACACAACATCAAGTTAGAGTACGCAGAGAAATTGAATGACACACTTGAAATAGAAATAGACTTTTTCATTGATGATAATAAAACTTTACATAGACTCCTTTACAATCATTGCCGCGCGGGCTACAACATGACTCGACTTACAAAATGAACGCCGATGAGATAGTCGTTCCATACATTACATCCCTTTTTACAAGCAAAAACCATTACACATTTCTACCTGCTATCGAGGCGAGTCGAGTCGTCATCTTCTTTTGGACTGAGTGCGGGTCTTCTTCAAAAGGAATCCAGAAACAAGCCTTTACACGCGGACGAGGCTTCAAAAGGGTTCACGTCGCCTTGAGTTACTTTGGCGAGAGAACTTGTTGGTCGTGCTAGATGTCGCCTATGCGATTACCTGAAATCGCACAAGCAACCGATTAGAACACTGTATTGTTCAAGGAGTTCGATAGGAAATGCGAGTTCGAAATGCAAGCCATGAAAACCATCGAAAACATTCACGAAAACGCATTCAAAAAACAAAGCCAAAACCAACGCAAGCGGCGTAAAAAGCAGAGCAACGGGAGGTCTCTTTCGACTCAGCCGCACAGTCAATCCTCGAGGCGCAACCCGCTGAATATGGGACTTGGTTCCGTAGAAGACATTCCATAACGAGGAATGGATCTTAATTCAACCGTTCCCGTTCGATCGACTCAGCCGATCCCGACCTATCGGTCCCGACCGAATCGATAGCGACAGTGTTCCTTTCTCGCGCACCCCGTAGACAGAGTACGGGGCACGATGTAGGGACGGGGCACTACACCATAACCAACTAAGAAAAAGTTTCGTCCTCGAAACTTAAATAGAACCTACCTCTACGAGAACAAGGAAGGAAACTTCTCCTTCATTTCTGACTCAAGCTCCCACGTCGACTCCTCGACTGAATGGTTTCTCCAGAGGACGCGGACGAGTGGAATAGCACGGTTGCGAAGAAGTTTATCCTTGCGCTCCAAGATTTGTACCGGCTCTTCGACATATGACAAGTCCGCCTTCAGGTCCAGCTTACCCAAATCTACCACATACCCCGGATCGTACACGTACTTCCGCAATTGCGAGACATGGAAGACGTCATATACCTCTAACAATGCAGGCGGCAAGGCGATCTGGTAAGCTACCGGGGCGACTCGCTTCAATATTTCGAACGGGCCAACAAATCTTGGGCTCAACTTTTCTTTCGCACCGAACCGGGAAACTCCACGCATAGGCATCACCTTCAGAAATACATGGTCGCCTTCCGAGAACTCTAGGGGACGTCGGTACGTGTCGGCATAGCTTTTCTGTCGGCTTTCTGCTATCTTCAATCTCTCTCGTATCAACTTGACCTTCTGCACAGTCTGCTCCACCAGCTCCGGACCAAGTATCTGCCGTTCCCCGACTTCATCCCAGCAAATGGGCGATCTGCACTTCTGGCCGTACAAAGCTTCATACGGTGCCATTTGGATGCTGGACTGATAGCTGTTGTTGTATGCAAACTTGGCCAGCGGCAGATGGACATCCCAACTTGACTTCAAGTCGATCGCACAGAGTCGCAACATGTCTTCGAGAATTTGGTTCACCCGCTCTGTTTGGCCGTCAGTCTGAGGATGATAAGCTGAGCTGAACTTCAACTTGGTCCCCAACGCTGAATGTAGACTACTCCAGAAGTGCGCTACGAACCGTCCATCCCGATCAGAGATGATAGAAACTGGGACCCCGTGTAGTCGAACTATTTCATCAAGGTATATCTGAGCAAGGCGGTCGACGCTCCAAGTAACTTTGATGGCGATAAAGTGCGCTGACTTGGTTAGTCGATCGACGATGACCCAGACGGCGTCGTTTCCCCGCGACGTCCTCGGCAAGCCAACAACAAAGTCCATAGTGATGTGATCCCATTTCCACTCTGGAATGGCGAGGTTCTGCATCTCCCCGCCCGATCGCTGGTGCTCGGCTTTGACTTGCTGACAGGCCATACATTTTGACACAAAGAGCGCTACGTCCCTCTTCATGCCGTGCCACCAAAAGACAACGCGGAGGTCCTTATACATCTTGGTGCTGCCAGGATGCAAGGAATATTTTGTATAGTGCGCCTCCGTCATTATCTCCTTTCTAAGTTCTACGTCGTCCGGTACGCATAGCCGTCCCTTCACGCGCAACACTCCCGACTCGTCCTCTGCAAAGTCGGACGCTTTCCCTGTCGATATCAGCTTCCGCATCTTCTCTAGGTAGGGGTCGTCCTTCTGTGCAGACTTGATCCTCTCCAGTAGGCTCGGTTCCACCCGCAGTTGCGCTAGTTTTACGTCTCTAAAACGAACTCGGAGCTCGATGCCCATTCCTTCCAAGTCACGCAGCAGTCGATCGTTGATGCATAATGAAGCTAAGTACTTTCGGCTCAGCACATCCGCTACCATATTTCCCTTGCCCGGTGTGTAGTCGATTGATAAGTCATAGTCTTTGATTAGTTCGAGCCATCACCTCTGCCGCAAATTCAGTTCTTTCTGGGTGAAGAGATACTTGAGGCTTTTGTGGTCCGTATAAATCCTGCATGCCACGCCATAGAGATAGTGACTCCACAGCTTCAACGCGAACACAATTGCCGCTAGTTCTAGGTCGTGCGTGGGGTAGTTCTTCTCGTGCGGCTTCAACTGCCGGGAAGCAAAAGATATCACCTTATCCCGCTGCATGAGCACACACCCCAAGCCCTGGCCAGAAGCATCGCTGAAGATTTGAAATCCCTCCGTCCCTTCAGGAAGAGCAAGTATCGGGGCCGAAATGAGCCGCTGTTTGAGCTCCTGGAAGGAAGCTTCACAGTCGTCTGACCACTTGAATGCGACTCCTTTCTGGGTGAGGCGAGTCAACGGCGATGCGATCTTCGCGAAGTCCTTCACGAAGCGTCGATAGTATCCCGCCAAGCCTAGGAAGCTTCGAATTTCGCTAACTGATGCGGGCCGTTTCCAATCAGCAACTGCCTCGACTTTCTTCGGATCGACTGCGATGCCCGCGGCGGAGATGATGTGCCCAAGGAATGAGACGCTATTCAGCCAGAACTCGCACTTGCTCATCTTCGCGTACAACTGATTCTCTCGAAGGGTTTGGAGTACCGTCCGCAGATGCTCTGTATGTTGTGCTCGATCCTTCGAGTAGACGAGGATGTCGTCGATGAAGACTACTACGAACTTGTCAACGAACGGACGGAACACCCGATTCATTAGATCCATGAAGACGACAGGGGCGTTTGTCAGACCGAACAGCAATACCAAGAACTCGTAGTGGCCATAACGAGTACGGAAGGCAGACTTCGACACGTCATCTGGCTTGACTTTGAGTTGGTGATAACCCGATCGCAGATCAATCTTCGAAAACACTGTTGCACCTTGGAGCTGGTCGAACAAGTCGTCGATACGGGGCAGGAGGTATTTGTTTCGGATGATGGCTTTGTTCAATTCTCGATAGTCGATGCAGAGCCGCATCGATCCATCCTTCTTCTTCACGAATAGCACGGGCGCACCCCACGGCGAAACACTCCAACGGATAAACCCTCTGTCGAATAATTCCTGAAGTTGTGCCTTCAATTCTTTAATTCTGCAGGGGCCATCCTGTACGGAGCCTTCGAGATCGGCCGGGTGTCGGGGAATGTATCGATGGTGAACTCTATATCTCGATCGGGCGGCATGCCGGATAGCTCGTCCGGGAACACGTCTGGATTCTGCCACAACGTCGGTCTGACCCGCGTTTGCACCATCCTGTCGCATGTCTCGAACGGAAGCTAGATAGCCTTCGTGCCCGGGATGCAGCATTCGTCGAGCAGATATTGCGGAGATCACCATGCAGGTCGGCGACGCCTCACCACACGAGTAGCAGAATTCAGGCACTCCAGGTATACGGAATGTGACCTTCTTTTCAGCGCAGTCAATAGTTGCGTTACACGACCCGAGCCAATCCATTCCCAGAATGATGTCAAAGTCCTTTATGTCTAGAACTATCACGTCCAGACCGATCTTTTGACCGCCGATACAGATAATCCTGCCGGCGCAAGCTAAGTTTGTGAGAATTGGTGTGCCCGAAGGCGTGCTTACGCTAAGGTCGAGATCTAATAATATTACAGGGAATTTGTGCTCGGCGGCAAAGTTCGCCGATACAAAACTATGTGAAGCGCCTGAATCAAATAACACACGAGCAGGCACATTATTGAATTTTAGTATACCTGACACTACTGTATCTGATGCCAGTGCTTCATCTCGAGTCATGGCGTAGACACGGCCCTGAGTGTTGGGGCGACGATCTTGGCCATTTTGTGGTGCAGGTTCAGTGGGCGGAGGAGGTCGGGGCGTCTGCCCTCGATTTTCTTGGCGATATTATTGTGGTGGTGCGTTACGAGTCTGTCGAAAGCTTGGGCAGTTATGAGCCCTGTGACCCTTCTGTCCAAAAGCGAAACATTTAATATTGCAGGAAAAGCAGTGGCTGGCATAGTGTCCGACTTGCCCGCAATTGGTGCACTTAGGTATCGTCTTCTCACCCTGGTAGCCGCCGTTATTTGGACGCTTTGACGCGTCGTTGTTGCCTCCCATATGGCTAGGACGTTTGTGATTGGAGTGGCGCACAACGTCGTCAGCACTGGAAGGATGCAGGTTCTCAAGGCGGAGGGCGTGATTCAGAGCCTCGCCCACGGTCTTGTACTCCGGGACCCCGACATGCGCACCGATAGAGTGTCGCAGACCCACTTTGAACCGTCGCACACGGTACTCGTCAGTAGGCAGAAACTGGCCAGCAAACTTAGATAACTTGTTGAATTCTACGACGTACTATTCCACTGTCCTGCTCCCTTGCTTCAACTGTATGAATTCATTCTCCTTCGCTTGACGAACGGCTGATGGAAGGTACTGGACTTCAAAAGCTTTGCGGAACGTGGCCCAAGAGATCGGCACGGTGGTGTTGTCCGGTCGGATCGCTCGCTTGCGTACGGCCCACCAGTCGTGCGCGTTCAACCGTAGTTGAAGTTGTGCGCAGGCGACTTGCTTCGATTCTTCAATACCGAGAAGCTCGAAATGATCTTCCAGCTCTTCCAACCAATCGATTGCCATGGAAGGACCCTCAGTACCGCTGAAGGAAGTGCGGCACGCCTTTTTGAATTCTGACACTTCAAAGTTGTACTTTTCGGTGCCGCTGGTTGACCCTCGGGATCCTCCGTGTCGATTTCAATGGGTTGGATTGTCGGTACGGTGATGGTAGGCATAGTCGTAGAATTCCCGTTGGCCACCATTGTCTGGACGATCTGCTGCAGGGTACCCAGCTGCTTTTGTTGAAGTTTGGCATGTGCGTTGAAACGAGCTTCGGAGCGAGCTTCGAACTGGGCCTGTCGTTCCTCCGTCTGTTGATGTCGGTTCTCGGACTGGTTCTGCTGTGCCTCTATCATGCACGGCATCCTTTCGATGGTATCGTTAGAAGGTCCGCCCTGCGAACGATGCGAACTACTAGAGCTGCTAGAAGCGCTCTGCTCTCGCTCGGCCGTAGGTTCCGTCACTTTTGCGATACGAAGGCAAACGCATCAGTCACAAAATATTACGGACTCATTGTATGGAACAACTTATCTCATCATTGCGAGGTCAAAGGATGTAAAGCCGTGCTCTGATACCATTATGTCACGCCTCGATTCTGTAGAATCTATAGTCGTCCCCCGGGCGTGATGCCGTACGAACCTAAGTTGCGATCGCATAAGGCATAGTCATAAGGTTATCCGAAACACAACATCAAGTTAGAGTACGCAGAGAAATTGAATGACACATTTGAAATAGAAATAGACTTTTTCATTGATGATAATAAAACTTTACATAGACTCCTTTACAATCATTGCCGTGCGGGCTACAACATGACTCGACTTACAAAATGAACGCCGATGAGATGGTCGTTGCATACATTACATCCCTTTCTATAAGCAAAAACCATTACATATTTCCACCTGCTATCGAGGCGAGTCGAGTCGTCATCTTCTTTTGGACGGAGTACGGGTCTTCTTCAAAAGGAATCCAGAAACAAGCCTTTACACGCGGACGAGGCTTCAAAAGGGTTCACGTCGCCTTGAGTTTACTTCGGCGAGAGAACTGGTTGGTCGTGCTAGACGTCGCCTACGCGATTACCTGAAATCGCACAAGCAACCGATTAGAACACTGTATTGTTCAAGGAGTTCGATAGGAAATACGAGTTCGAAATGCAAGCCATGAAAACCATCGAAAACATTCACGAAAACGCATTCAGAAAACAAAGCCAAAACCAACGCAAGCGGCATGAAAAGCAGAGCAACGGGAGGTCTCTCCCGACTCAGCCACAGAGTCAATCCTCGAGGCGCAACCCGCTGAATATGGGACTTGGTTCCGAAGAAGACATTCCATAACGAGGAATGGATCTTAATTCAACCGTTCCCGTTCGATCGACTCGACCGATCCCGACCTATCGGTCCCGACTGAATCGATAGCAACAGTGTTCCTTTCTCGTGCACCCCGTGGACAGAGTACAGGGCACGATGTAGGGACGGGGCACTACACAGCCGACCCTTTGTTACAGCCATAATTATTTAATAGAGAACGAGAGAGAGAGGAAGGAAAAATTCTTAAAACCCAAACCCTAATGCAAATACTCAAACCCCAGTCGACTTACCACCTCTGGACGACCGCGCGTGCCGCCCTCCACCGCCATGACAGGCGTCGGAGCACCGTCGAAGCTGCGATGGCCGACTGGAAACTGAGCACTGCTCTGTTGTCAACAGCAGTTGAGGTACCACTTCTCGACCAAATTACTTCACGAGTTCTTCCTTATTTTGGATTTCGTAAGTTTCTATAAGAACCTCATATGACCCTCTAAAGATCCTAATGGATAGATCCCAATGGGGTCGATCGGTCGATTCGCAAAATCGACGCGAACCCGAGCAAAAGCTTGCTCGAAAACAGAACAGAGGTTAACCTAAAACCCTAACTTAGAAGGCAATTCGTGACCAATCTATTAGCAGTTTTCAAAATCTATTTGAAGGCAGTCCTAGACTACATATAGGGCTTTATAACCCTTTTTGTGGATTTGGAAATCATCGACTACGCGTCGAGAAATCAAATCCCAAAGTTACAGAAAAATCTGTTTCTAAAAACTAGAAAATCAATAAAATTCTCCGATACGACGTGCGTTCCGCCATTTCGGGCAACGTGGTCATGCACCGTAAGTACCGAAAGGCACGTACGGATATTTCGGATGTGTGTGCTTTGACGGAATTCAAATTGGTCGCGTGTGCGCGACGAATTTGATGCGTATCCGTCGAAATTCACCGTATCGTGCACTTTGCAAACTCTCCAATTACTTTGTGCACGCTCGTCAGATCGAGACGAAACTTGCGCCAATAGAACCGTATCATTTTTCTGGTCCTGTATGCCAAGTTTGGTCTGATTCTGAGACAGTTGATAAAATTACCGTTTTACGGGTCCTACGGTCCGACTCAATGGGTGATTTTGTGCACGGCCCGCCGAAATCCAACTTTGGACATACGGTTGGGTTCGTATCAGAAAACCGGATCCGTAGAGATGTAGTTTGATGACTTTAGAGACCATTGACTCTGGCACACTTTTCGGTACAAAACGGGTCCAACGGCGGACACCGTTTTTGCCCTAAATTACCGTTTTTCCCCTGTGTCTAGAATTGGACTTAACGACAGGCAATCCTAGCTAATTTGACTATTTTGAGAATGTTGGCAATGTTTGTTTCAGCTTTCGGAGACAGTTGTGTTGACTTGGACTTTATGGCTCACTAGTCGACTAGATTTTGTAGGATTTGCGTGCAACTTCCAGGCAAGATACCTTGCCTTCCTCTACAGTTTATTTACATGCATATTTATATTATTATACAGTTTTATTAGTTAATTATTTATATGTGATTTGTATATCATGCCTGCTAGTTTATATATATTCTTGTTTATAATTAGCTTTATAGTTCATATTGGATTAGTTTTCTCGTGTATCGTGATTGGGTCGTGTCGTATCATCTTTTGTAGTCGGACTGAGTCGCATCGTGTTATAAGATGAATAATTCATATCGAAACTGCTATACCTTGAAATTCTTGAAGCTAACCTGCGAGTCCACATTAGGGGCGAGGGTTAGTAGTTAAGCTAACTTGCGAGCCCACACCAGGGGCGAGAGTTAGTAAGCTAATCTGCGAGTCCATATTAGGGACAATGGTTAGTAGTTAAGATAACTTGCGAGCCCATACCAGGGGCGAGAGTTAGTAAGCTAATCTGCGAGTCCACACCAGGGACGAGGGTTAGTAGTTATATATCCACACCTGCGAGTCCACACAAGAGACGAGGGTGATGCTAGCCTGCGAGTCCACACCAGGGACGAGGGTTAGTAGTATATGGTTCACACCTGCGAGTCCACACTAGGGACGAGGGTGATGCTAGCCTACGAGTCCACACTAGGGGCGAGGGCTAGTAGTTGTCCAAACCTGCAAGTCCACACTAGGGACGAGGGTTTGAGTATTCGATTGGTTATCCATTAACATCGTGATATCGTGTTCTCTTGTTCTTCTCTAGCAGTTCGTATAGGCGTAGTGGTTCTTCCAGTCGTATATAGTCGTATTTTCGTGCTGACTGCTCTTTTCCCCGTTTATTTTCTGTATTTTCTTTATTGCATGATAAACTGCTAGATAGGCATATTTTTATGTATCTTGCTATGTCCCCTGAGGACCTGATGATCTCTTCAGGTTAGTTATTACGTGGAGTTAGTTAGCAGCTCTGGATGGCAGACGTGATGATACGCTTGTGGGATTCAGGTATCGTTATTGTGTTTATTATCCTCTCGTGCTTTTCTTTATTATCATGAGATATCATGTTTCTTGATTCAGTTTATACTCTTGTTATTTTTCTTTAGAGTCTTATCGGACATGCATGCTAGTGGGCTGCAGACCACGACACATACTTGTTCATTCTTGTTTATATGACTCATGTGGATTGAGATATAATTTAGACTAGATATGATACCATAATCATGATAGCTTATACGTACTCGAGTCGGGCTGGAGTTCGCTCGATACGTAGCTGGCTTGCTCACGATCTCGCATCCGAAAAGCGGGTGCAGGTCGTGACACAACCCATCCAATAAGGAAACTCATTATCATACTAATCCTTTGAAGGGTCAAATTATCATTACCCGTACCCTGATTAAGGGTACGAACACGTGGGTATGTCCAGCCTATGCCGCAGAATCGGTGGTAGAATGTTGTATAGGTCTACTAGAAAGTATAGCATCTAGACACAATATATATGTACCTATCATCTCCGTACGGAGGTATATAATCTCAACTCAATCATAAGATATCTAAAGAAGATAAGCACGAATATCATAAAGATATGATGAAAATATATGAACTGAAAAAGGTGCGAAGTCACAACACAGTTTAGAGTTAAAAATATAACACAAGAATCCAAAATATAACATATAACATAAGTCTCAGTACTAGTTGGACCGCAGTCCAGTCAAACCTATCTAATATTCTAAGCATGAGGTAAATCCTCTACTGGCACCAAGGGTAATGTCTCATCAAAATCTCTTTCCTGCCATACCCGTAAAAGGTATAGCAATTAGCCAACATGTCCTCTGTAAACATCAACGGTTATCCTGTCAGAAAAATGAGCAAGTATACCTCCAACAACAGTTCTATAGTATTGACAAATGTTGTAAAAGACAATCATAATGGAATACAAGATGATATATCAAGACTGTAAGTAAAACATGATATATAAACTGGAAATCATGTCAGGGTGTAACGTACAGAAAAGTAGAACAGTACATAAATATCTGATGTATAATGTAAACATAAAATATACCTTGAGATATTATAGCATTATGTGATCGTCTTGGGTCAAGATCAGGCTATTCCATTTGGCCCGGCTATCATAGAAAAATCTCAATAAGGGTTAAGCCGGCCAACATGGAAAGCGAGCACAAGAAATATAAGATCTCGCTACACCCTATGTGCAGTGAGGGTGACACAAGCACAAGAAATAGTGACATGGGGGTATTGATCACATAACCTATAATAACTCCCTATTCCGAAATAGTATATGGATCCGGACATAGCACGTCATGGCACGGGATTCTCCAAGTGGGTAGCTAATCCCCCTCAGGAATCGGTGTCTATACAAGTACAAGAAACAAGATCGAATAATGTACCAATATACCAAAAAAGTCCATAAATAATATCTCATGCCAGGATCTGACGTATACTAGTTCGTGCATCATCGTGACAAGAATCAAGTAAAATACTATAACTGAATCGAATACAGAAAATATCAAGACAAGGAACTACTATCAGAGAATGTACTCGCCTGTTGTCCTGAGCTGTCAAGTAGGGTCGATGCTCAGAGTGATCTCAGAGACCTAAAGATGAGATATTGTAAGTTAATTAGGGTTTAATAGTGTTATGCATGATTTTCTAATGTATGATATACAATCTAGGTCAATCTCAGTCCAACTAAGTTAAACTATGTACATTGAGTCACACTAGGTCAAACTAGGTCAAACTAGGTCACAGGAAGTCAAACTAAGTCAAACTAGGTTAAACTATGTCAAACTAGGTCAAAGGTTGATTTACAATTGACTTTTGATCAACTAGTCAACTCTGGTCAAGTTCTAGACATTTCTAGGCCAAGTGTTGACTGATAGTTGACTTTTGGTCAAAGTAGTCAAACATGGTCAACCGAGGTCAAAACTAGCCTAAGCATACTATTCCTAATATTTACCTGCCAAGATACCCTATATCTTGGTCATATTGGCATCCCAATACCAATACCTTGGTTTGGGTCTAATACCTTAACTTAGGAAAATTATCTTAGCCTCTAACCAATACCTTACCATTACCTTGTCCTTACCCTATGCAACTCCAATACCTTGCTAAGGTATTCCAATACCTTACCTTGATATTTTGATACCTTACCTTGGTATCTTGATACCATACCCTAGTTATAAGAAAAACTAATCATTTACCTTGAAGGTAAAGGTAATTCATATTTACCTTAAGATACTAACTTGGTATCATAAGATACCAAGATACCCCTCAAATATCTAACTAACTAACTATCTAATGTACTAACATAGCATCTTAACTAATATCTAACATATTACCTATATTATCTAGGTAAACCCCTTTACCTTGAAGGTAAACCCAATACCTTACCTTGTAGGTAAACCATTACCTTAAGGTAAAAGGTAAATCTAAGATACACTATCTACTCTAACTCTAACATCTACTAGACACTAACTAACTAACCATCTAATCTTCTAACTCTAATATATCATAGATACTAAGATATCTATATACACTAATTATCTTAACTTTTAAGATAACTCTAACATATCCCAACTAACTCTAATACTAATACTTGATACCAAATAGGGTACCTTACTCAAGTCCCAATACTCTCTTATCCTTACTCATGATACTTGAGTGTCACAATACCAATATCCTCATGTTACCCAAGTATCACACGAGTACCTTTTCCAAAACTTTAATACCTTGACACATAACTTATATATATTTGGCTTACTTGATAACCATTTGCATCAACATAAACACACACAAACTAACACTTATTACCTAACAATAATATACATATGTACTATATTATACATATTCTTGACAACCTATGATACCAACATTCACTTGATATCCATACTACATAGGCTCATAGGATACACAAAATGCATAAGTCGTATAGTTACTTTTTTTACTTAAAACCAATACTGTATGAATTAGACATTCACTAAATTTTAGGACAAAAGTATGTCGTAGCCCTTCGTATTAGCTTTCCGAAACTTCAAACGGATTGCATTTTCGTGTCCGGAAGCTCCCGAAATCGTGAAAATACCGAAATGCATTTGTCTTTCGGACAGCTGACACTCAAATAGTTTTACAGAAAGTTCTAGAACGATTTTGGCTTATTAAAATATATATTTGGAAAGCTAACTTCGATACGGTTCTTTTTTAAAAAAATAGGAGATTAATCGGAGTTCTGAGCTAAAAGTTATGGCATTTCTAAGTTGCTATGGTTACTAAAAACGTGCATGAATATTATGACGAATTTGGGTTGTTTTGGACAAAAGAAACACATGTAGACCAAGATACTTGGAAACCAACATAGATATCCAAATGAAACTCATTCTAACCATCCTAACTAAGATCAATCCACTCCCTAACCATTCTAAAACTGAATTTAAAACACAATTAATCCTATTAGGCAATAAACCAAACACATGGGGTGTCCTAATTTGGGACCTATCAAGTAGGACACAAAACACATATCTAAAATCCTCAAGAGAGCTCCAAATGGCCGCAAACTTGAATCTAAAGGTGTTATATACATGGACGTGGACCTATGGATTCAAAACTAACTAATATGCATAGAAAATCAATTTAGAGTGTTGATTTTACCTATTTGGAGTGGAATCCCAATGATACTCTCAAGGACACGGCTCTGACACGAAGATCTTCCAAAAAGGACACTCCTCCTTGCACTTTGCTCCAAATCTTTGCTAGCACCCTCCCTTGATAGTATGAGAAGGTTGGATGGAAGTTTTGGTGGAGGGATGTAAGGATTTGGAGATCAAATCAAAGAGGGAAGCTCTCAATTTGGGGAAGAACACTTGTGAAAGAAAATGGAGGCTTGATGGAATGAAATGAAGGGAAGGGCAACCCTTCTATATATGGCTGCCATCTAACCGTATTTGGACCTTGGGAAAAAGCCCAATAAAGCCCCTACTAATCTCCCTTGGTTAATTTTAAGTTAGGTTCAAGTTTGGGATCAAAAGGGTTAAGTTTAAGCCTCTAACTTAACCAATATAACAAGTAGGATTAGTCTAAACTTACTAACTTAATTAGTGGGATTTGTGGGCCATGACTAACTAATCTTGGGGTCCCGTCTAGAGTCAAAGCTAGCCAGGTCACTAACACAAGTCGGAACGAGACGAAACTCAAACCCGACTAAACAAATCCCGTAAAATCAATATTAAATATATTAAATTCCTAAAATATTAAAATATAAAAAATGACCAAAATACCCTAAGCCTAAAAAGTGATAATTAGCTAATATAATCACATGGATTAGGCCTCCATGGTCATGGTTAGTCTCTAGGCTAAGCAGATCTAAGGTTACACTAGCAAAAGGATAAAATCACAAAACACTAATTTAATGATATTAAAAATAATCAAAATTCACCAATAAATCAATAACATGATTTAAACCTATTATTAAATGATTAATTTTACAAAAGTTCAAAATTATCCTTGCTTTAGAAAAGTGGTGGTTATAATTCTACCCTCCTTAAAATAATTTCGTCCTCGAAATTTAAGGTGGTTGTACTCTTCCCTAGGTTAAACCACCAACAATCAAGGTCAAAACTACTATCTAGCAACACACAAGATCAGGGTCCTACTGGTCGGGAATTATATAGTCTCAACAGGGTTATTACACTATCTAGCACAACAAAACACAATCCAAGAGGTACTATTGGAATATACAACAATCATGGAAAAAGGATGGAAGAAGAACAAAGGACAAAATGCTAACCCATCACCTGTAGCATCGGCCTCCTCGGCCGTCAACGCAGGAACCTGCCGGGCTGGGTATATCATTTTGCTGGTGCGGGGCATGACATTGTTCCACAGGTGGCCTAACTCCATCTCTATGCCCTTGGTATGGACACTGGCTAGGACGATGAAGGGTTAAAAGACAATTCTTAACCAGATGCTCTATTGATCCATAGTACAAGCACACTCCCAGCCTCTTTCTGCACACCTCCCAAGAATGGCCTGACCTCAACAGTAGGTACAGGTAGGAGCTGGCTGAAACTACCTCGGGGGGTGCTGCTGATCTAGTTGTACTAGAGCTCGTATCATCGCATAAAACCGCTGAACCTAGGCCCTAGATGGGGCCTGAAACTGCTGTTGTGGCGACTGAAAAGATTGATGCAGAAATTGGGAGCTCAAATAAATATGACACAAGTAAAATATGGTTAGTAGGCTTAAAATGGGTCGTGCTCATACTTTGGGTCGTCAAGTTTAGGTCGAAATGGTGTCTCTAACTCGAGTCGGAAATAAAAGTGACTCCGTGGAGGAAATCAAGATTGGATCTTGTGTCAGGAAAGTCATGCGATAAAAATGAAGTACAAGATGGTGTGTCCAAGTGGGACACGAAGGTCATGGGTGTAGGGTGTCCTGTCTAGATCATGTATATAAAGTTGGTTTTGAGAAAATAACTAGTCTTGTGCTCCTATGTTAAAAGTCATGGCAATATGCATATGGAAATCATAAATAAAAGTGGGAAATGGTCAAATGGCCTAAATTGAACCGAAAGTTGTGATACAACAGTAGTAAAAGAAAACAAGTTTGAGTGGGACGTGATATATCAAAATGAAGATAATCTTGTCTACTACAACTCATGATAGAAGTTTCCAGAGATTGATATCTCTGACGCTCCAGAAATCGAAGTCACGAAAGAACACTCGTCTATCTAGAATACTCTCTCCAGGGTGTCTATCCAAGTCTAGTCACTGTCTACACAAGGCACTAACTCTTCTAAATGATACTAGGATGGTACCCCTATACTAGGTTGTTCATACCCCTTCTCCAACTAGTCACTAAACCATTTTGGTGCCTAAACTTCTATAACATTTGAGATACTTTGTCTCTGGCTACTAGGGTACTCCTCCTATCCTGTTTCCTGGTGCAACTCCTACCTTGACACTTATTGTTCACTCTACGGTTCTCATCTATATCTAATTATCAAAACCATATACAATACTTCCCAACCATACTCTAAACTATTAACACAATTAATCAAGAACACAGACCAAATGCAATTACCAAGCCATCATACTATAAAGAACCTAGAATAAAATAAGAATCTACCAGGACCTGGACTAAAGAATTGAAGGTATCCTAACTCTTAAGCTAATTCATGATGGAACAAAATCTGTAATAACAGAAATAAAATGATAGATATGACATGTTAGGACCCTTCTCAAGATATAATCTGATAATCATACACATCTGTACAAAATTATGATACTCAGAATCCTCGCCACGCTAGTAAGCAAGGCTGCGATAAATGGTAGAGTCCATAACTGGGGCATGTACCTCTATAATCATGTCGTCTGGAATCCCTGCTATGCCGACTAGTATAGCTGTAAGGAATCCCAAATCTCATAACCAAGATATGTACATCCGAAGTCAAGTCTTTACGTTTCCGCCACGCCGGCTAATATAGCTACGATAAACTCTAGGTTCCATAACTAAGTAAATGTTTTACCTTCCCTGTTATTTTTGTCAATATATGTCATCAGAAGATACCGTAACTCTGGCCATAACATTCATCTCGATATGAAAAATCAAATCAATAATAATTCCATCAAAATCAAGTTCAATAACAAGGAATAAGGGTGAACGAAAGCAAAAGGAAAGGATTTCAAATTTAAGTTCAAAACAAGATTCTCAAGGGTCGTTCCAGGAATCTCTCAAAAGTCCTAACTATGATTGAGTAACTTCTATAATAATAACCTAGCCTATATCCTAACTGCAGGCTCGTAGCAGCACTCTAAGTCGAGCACCACTACAAAATCACATTGGTTGCGACCCTACCTGCATGGGCCACCACAAAAATATGTCACGACCCGCACCCTGATTAAGGGCATGAGCACGTGGGTACGTCCAGCCGACGCCGCAGAATCGGCGGTAGAACGCTGTATAGATCTACTAGAAAGTGTAGCATCTAGACACAATATATATGTACTTGTCATCTCTGCACGGAGGTATATAATCTCAACTCAATCACAAGATATCTAAGGAAGATAAGCACGAATATCATAAAGATATGATGGAAATATATGAACTGAAAAAGGTGCGAAGTCATAACACAATTTAGAGTTAAATATATAACACAAGAATCCAAAATATAACATATAACATAAGTCTCAATACTAGCTGGACCGCAGTCCAGTTAAACCTATCTAATAGTATAAGCAGGAGGTAAATCCTCTACTGGCACCAAGGGTAATGTCTCATCAAAATCTATATCCTGGCCATAACCGTAAAAGGTAGAACAATCAGCCAACATGTCCTCTGTAAACATCAAGGGTTATCCTGTCAGAAAAATGAGCAAGTATACCTCCAACAATAGTTCTATAGTATTGACAAACAATCATAATGGAATATAAGATGATATATCAAGACTGTAAGTAAAATACGATATATAAACTGTAAATCATGTCAGGGTGTAACGTACAGGAAAGTAGAACAGTACAGAAATATCTGATGTATAATGTAAACATAAAATATGCCTTGAGATATTATAGCATTATGTGATCGGCTTGGGTCAAGATCAGGCTGTTCCATTTGGCCCGGCTATCACAGAAAAATCCCAAAAATGGTCAAGCCGGCCAACATAGAAAGCGAGCACAAGAAATATAAGATCTCGCTACACCCTACATGCAGTGAGGGTGACGCAAGCACAAGAAATAGTGACATGGGGGTATTGATCACATAACCTATAATAACTCCCCATTCTCGAATAGTATATGGATCCGAACATAGCACGTCATGACACGGGATTCTCTAAGAGGGTAGCTAATCCCCCTCAGGAATTGGTGTCTATACAAGTACAAGAAACAAGATCGAACAATATACCAATATACCAAGAAAGTCCAGGAATAACATCTCATGCCAGGATCCGACGTATACTAGTTTGTGCATCATCGTGACAAGAATCAAGTAAAACACTATAACTAGATTGGATACAGAAAATATCAAGACAAGGAACTACTATCAGAGAATGTACTCGCCTGCTGTCCTGAGCTGTCAAGTAGGGTCGATGCTCAGAGTGACCTCACAGACCTAAAGATGAAATATTGTAAGTTAATTAGGGTTTAACAGTGTTATGCATGATTTTTTAATGTATGATATACAATCTAGGTAAATCTCAATCCAACTAAGTCAAACTAGGTCATACTGAGTCACACTAGGTCAAACTAGGTCACAGGAAGTCAAACTAGGTCAAAGGTTGACTTATAGTTAACTTTTGGTCAACTGGTCAACTCTGGTCAACTCTAGGTCAAACTAGGCTAATGTTGACTAACAGTTGACTTTTGGTCAACTAGTCAATTCTGGTCAAGTTCTAGACATTTCTAGGCCAAGTGTTGACTAATAGTTGACTTTTGGTCAAAGCAGTCAAAATTAGTCAACCGAGGTCAAAACTAGCCTAAGCATACTATTTCTAATATTTACCTGCCAAGATACCCTATATCTTGGTCATATTGGTATCCCAATACCAATACCTTGGTTTGGGTCCAATACCTTAACTTAGGAAAATTATCTTAGCCTCTAACCAATACCTACCCTTACCTTGCCCTTACCCTATGCAACTCCAATACCTTGTTAAGGTATTCCAACACCTTACCTTTGTTTCCTATTACCTTACCTTGATATTTTGATACCTTACCTTGGTATCTTGATACCATACCCTAGTCATAAGGTAAACTAATCATTTACCTTGAAGGTAAAGGTAATTCATATTTACCTTAAGATACTAACTTGGTATCATGAGATACCAAGATACCCCTCAAATATCTAACTAACTAACTATCTAATGTACTAACATAGCATCTTAACTAATATCTAACATATAACCTATAGTATCTAGTTAAACCCTTTTACCTTGAAGGTAAACCCAATACCTTACCTTGTAGGTAAACCATTACCTTAAGGTAAAAGGTAAATCTAAGATACACTATCTACTCTAACTCTAACATCTACTAGACACTAATTAACTAACCATCTAATCTTCTAACTCTAATATATCATAGATACTAAGATATCTATATACACTAATTATCTTAACTTCTAAGATAACTCTAACATATCCCAACTAACTCTAATACTAATACTTGATACCAAATAGGGTACCTTACTCAAGTCGCAGTCTCTTATCTTTACTTATGATACTTGAGTGTCACAATACCAATATCCTCATGGTACCCAAGTATCACACTAGTACATTTTCCAAAACTTTAGTACCTTGACACATAACTTATCTATATTTGGCTTATTTGATAACCATGTGTATCAACATAAACACACACTAACTAACACATATTACCTAACAATAATATATATATATATATATATATATATATATATATATATATGTACTATATCATACATATTCTTGACAACCTATGATACTTGCATTTACTTGATATCCATACTACATAGGCTCATAGGATACACAAAATGCATGTCGTATAGTTACTTTTTTACTTAAAACCAATATTGTACCAATTAGACATTCACTAAATTCTAGGACTAAAGTATATCGTAGCCTTTCGTGTTAGCTTTTTCAAATTTCAAACGGATTGCATTTTCGTGTCCGGAAGCTCCCGGAATCGCGAAAACGAAACGCGTTTGTCTTTCGGACAGCTGACACTCAAATAGTTTTATAGAAAGTTCTAGAACGATTTTGGCTTACTAAAATATATATTTGGAAAGCTAACTTCGATACAGTTCTTCTAAAAAAGGGAGATTAATTGAAGTTCTGAGCTAAAAGTTATGGCATTTTGAAGTTGTTATGGTTAACGTGGATGAATATTATAACAAATTTGGATTATTTTGGACAAAAGAAACACATGTAGGCCAAGATACTTGGATACCAACATAGGTATCCAAATGAAACTCATTCTAACCATCCTAACTAGGATCAATCCACTCTCCAACCATTCTAAAATAGAATTTAAAATACAATTAATCCTATTAGGCAATAAACCAAACACATGGGGTGTCCTAATTTGGGATCTATCAAGTAGGACACAAAACACATATCTAAAATCCTCAAGAGAGCTCCAAATGGCCTCAAACTTGAATCTAAAGGTGGTACATGCATGGAGGTGTGATCATATGGATTCAAAACTAACTAATATGCATAGAAAATCAATTTAGAGTGTTGATTTTACCTATTGGGAGTGGAATCCCAATAATACTCTCAAGGACACGGCTCCGACACGAAGATCTTCCAAAAGGACACTCCTCCTTGCACTTTGCTCCAAATCTTTGCTAGCACCCTCCCTTGGTAGTATGAGAAGGTTGGATGGAAGTTTTGGTGGAGGGATGTAAGGATTTGGAGATCAAATCAAAGAGGGAAGCTCTCAATTTGGGGAATAACACTTATGAAAGAAAACGGAGGCTTGATAGAATGAAATGAAGGGAAGGGCAACCCTCATATATGTGGCTGCCATCTAACCCTATTTGGGCCTTGGGGAAGCCCAATAAGGCCCCTGCTAATCCCCCTTGGTTAATTTTAAGTTAGGTTCAAGTTTGGGATCAAAAGGGTTAAGTTTAAGCCTCTAACTTAACCAATCTAACTAGTAGGATTAGTCTAAACTTTCTAACTTTATTAGTGAGATTTGTGGGCCATGACTAACTAATCTTGGGGTCCCGTCTAGAGTCTAAGCTACCCGGGTCACTAACACAAGTCAGAACGAGACAAAACTCAAACCCGACTTAACAAATCCCGTAAAGTCAATATTAAATATATAAAATTCCCAAATTTTAAAATATGAAAAATGGCCAAAACATCCTTAGCCTAAAAAGTGGTAATTAGTTAATATAATCACATGGGTTAGGCCTCCATGGTCATGGTTAGTCTCTCAGCTAAACAGCTCTAAGGTTACACTAGCAAAAGGACAAAATTACAAAACGCTAATTTAATGATATTAAAAATAATCAAAATTTACCAATAAATTAATAACATGATTTAAACCTATTATTAAATGATTAATTTTATAAAAGTTCAAAGCTACCCGGGAGCACCACGCAGGACTACGGTCATTTAATTTATTTGTAGCCATGCTTAGTATTATTTTTTTATGCATGCCATTATCTATAGAGTTCTTCTATGTGTTCTTCATTCTGGTTCTAGTAGTTGCTTCATGTTTTTTCTTGCATGTTATTTACTGTTAGTAGACATGTTTATATGTACCTTGCTAGTCTCCTGAGGATCTGGTGAACTCTTCAGGTTTGCTGAACTCGTTTGTAGATTAGATGGAGAATTGATGACAGTTTCTCCAAGATTTCATGTATATATTTAGTTAATACCTTTTCATATTTGTCCAATATTATATTTTATTTTACTTTGACCATGCTTCTATATAGCATAATTTTGTAAGCTTATTTCTTCTTCGGAAGCTTGTTCAAGATAATTGCAATAGAGTCTGGTCCACTTTATTGTATATTATCTTTTCTTGTTACTTGTAGGAATTGGTATGTTAATGCCTGACCAGCATTAATATACTTGGTTTACACATGAGTTTATCTTCAATGGATTGAGAAATAGGTAGTTGTTATAACTATGTAGTTTATTTTAGACAGCTTAATACGTATTCGAGTTGGGCAGGAGTCCTCTCGATACGTAGCTAGCATGTATACGGTTTCCTAGTCCTACGTATTTAGGGACTGGGGCATTATATATATTTTTTGGTGGCCGATGCAGGTCGAGTTAACTATTTCGGTTATGTTATTATACCGAGCGAGCCTGCAAATATGATTAAATCCTTAGGAATCTCAATCCACAACTGCCTTGACAATTCTTTTAGAAAGTTGTTTATCGTCCTTGAACTTCGTATTTGCTCTCGACTATTCTTTCTTTGCTTTCTCGTGCCATTTCTTCTCGTCCCTTCCTATTTCGGAGAGACGAATGATCGTGCTTTATCTCAAAAAAATTCTAGGGTAGAGTGTAAATTAGTTGTTTATTGAATTCTGGTTGCTTTATCGATAACATAAGATTAAAGATGCCATATGCCATAGGTATCTAGTTGTATTGATTCTTGCCACTAGTGTACAAGGGTTATAAAATTTTAGGACATTATGTGTTTGATGGGTAATGTAATCAAAGGTGGGTTGAAGTCCTCAAGGAACAATGTGATTTATGGATGGTGAATTAATGATTGAAATGATTGAATAAGTTTTATCAATTTACAAGCTTGCGAGAGGAGAGAATGGATTTAAATTAAACGTTGTTGAGGTTTTTGTAAGATATAATCTTGTGTTTTATGAGAAAAATTTTGGTAGGTAGAATTTGTGATGGAAGTCAAATTAGAAAGGCAATTTATATTTTAAAGGTATAACACTTAGATGGTGATTGAGGAAAGGCAATCAAGTAAAATAGTATTGAGGTAATTTAGTGCAATTGACTTCATGAATTTTCAGAAGAAATTTTTATGGTTATTGAGTTAATGTTAACGATAAACGAGAATGTGAGGACATGAATTTGACTTAAGGAGAAAAGTGTCTTTAGATTAAATCTAAAATTGAGAAAAAAATTGAATTAAAAATTTTGAAGGCTATGAGCTCTGGAAATTTTATGAATTAAAATATGAAAGATGATCTATCGAATAATTCTTGATTACTAATAATTGAGGAGACTAAAGGAAGAGTGGACTTGCATTTAAATTTTTAGAATTTTAAGGAATACCGATGGATTTACTTTTCGAGAATTAGATGGTTGAAGATTATTATAACTAATTGATTTTAGATTCAGGACTTGAATAAAATATAGGATGAAACATTTGAGGAAATTAGTCGATAGATTCAAAGGTTAAAGAAAATCGAAGATATAACGGTTGAGGGACTAGTAATTCAGTTCTTGGCTTGATGGTCAAGGAGGACAAGCCTTCAACATGATCATTGCAAGATCGCCAACACCAAGAGGAGGGACTAGAGGTAACCATTTATATTTTATGATAGGAACATCGCATAGGAAAATTGTTTAAGATTGATCGTTACTTGCTTGATTTGGAGAGACGTAGTGACATAGTGTACCCCTTTGAACTATTGCTAGTTATGTTAGTGAGTCTTATTTTAATTTTGAGGACAAATTTTCTAAGGTGGGTAGATTGTAAGTACCCTAATTTTTGGAAATTCTTTTTTATTTATTTTATATGACTTTATATTTATTAAATTATAGTTTATTTTTAATTATAACTATAGATGTACTTTTTTGTAGCTTTGATTTTTGTAGCACAAAAAATATCAATCTTTCGAAGCGTCCTTCATAATTTTTGAAGTAGACAAGTCCACCTTCAATTTGATATATCATGTCCCATCCAAACTTGTCCCCTAACATTCTTTTGATTTCGTATAACTTCGGGTCAATTTAGGCTATTTGACTGTTTACCGTAATTTTATACCTAACTTCCAACTTGAGTTCGGGACTCGACATCGATGAAAACCATTTGACCCAATGTATGGTTTTGACCTATTTTGAGCCTACTACGCACATGCCTAGGGTGTGACATTCAATCAAGTTTCTATGTGTTATTTATTTGCAAATGGCACATGAGATCCATTAGTTGACTTTTCTGGTTCAATTTGTCTAGAAAACATATTAAGTCCCTAACCTAACCAACCCCACTTGTTAGAGCCTATCTGAGGTTACCAAAAATCGATTAGATATATATATATTTAATTAATTTTTAGTAACTAAATTTCAGCCATGTGTATTAAATCCTCTATCTTTGACTTGGTCAAACAACCCACCCAATAAGGAAACTCATTATCATAGTAATACTTTGAAGGGTCAAATCCTAACCAATTTAGTCCAAACCAAAGCCCAACTCTTCCTAATATATATATACCAACAAAACCCTAACAGGACATCTCCTTTTATTGCTGCCAACTCCCCACAAAACCTCTTTCCAAAAGTCTAATTCTAAAATTCCCTTCCAGCCTTGGCCACCGATAGCACCTTGTGGCGTACCGGCAGTTTCGACCCCTTCCCGACCTCCTGAGATACTCCACGAATGTTCTTTGCGAAGCTAACGCAACCCTCTAACGTACTAGCAATCCCCATAAGGTATATTATTTTGCATCTTGGAGTTACGAATTGTAGAAGTAACCCAAAGTTGGATTCAAGTCTAAATTCGTTCTAGCAGGTACGTTATCTTGCATCTAGGATTTCATATACTTACCTATCTCATCTTTTCATAAAACTAAAATTAACAGAAAGATATCTGTATCTATTTTTATGTCCAATTGGCCACCCATACAGTTCCAAACAATTTGTCTGGGACATCAATTTTATGACAAAGTGTTTAAAAGAGATCAGATCTGTTTTGAGTAGATTTTTGCCTTTTTTTTCAGATTAGATCTTCTAATAATTTTTATGAGAAATTAGACATCAAGAGCTTTCCAACGCATATCTTTTTGCTGAGTTTTGACTTGTTTGGTATTTACTAAAATTCTTGACATTTGTCGTAAAATTGTAACTCCGAAAATTATCATTTCCTTGTATCCAAAAGCTTTGATACTTCATATACCTTTATTAAAATATTTGTTGTGCAAGATTTGATGTTAAAAAATTATTTTAGCTATTTTCTGTGATTTTTTGGAATTAAATATTTGTAAGTATTTATTGTTTTGGGCCTCAAATCGTATACCAAGTCTAGGAATAATGTTGTAGAATCAATACAAGACTTGTACACATATTTTTCTATAAATAAAATATATTAATTATTATTATAAAATATTTATAAATATTTTTTAGAATTAAAAGTGATTTTTTTTAGGTTAATAATATATTACTTTTATAGACAGATTTGATACTATATATGTTATATTAAGTAGAGTAGTCAATATGACTAGTTTCGGTATAAATATATTATTAAGATCTATATTTGGTATGTCCATATATAGTAAGTTATTAGTGTATTACTAATAGAAAATATTTATTATAGGCGCACGTGATGGAAGTACCGAGGACGTTGGAGTTTGTCAAACATACGCGTAGTTAGAGGTTACAAGCAAGTATACCTTGCCAACATTGTACAATTTATTTACATGCATGTTTCCTATCATTTTTGTTTGTACATGTCTTATTTTATATTATGCACCTGCAACCTTGTAACACTTCAGTCCCAATATATGTAGGACTAGGAATACGTACATGCCAGCTGTATGTATACACAGACTACTCCAATATATGGAATCTGCGTATACACACATAAGTTGTAATAAAAGAGCTCCAGCTCATAACAATATAAAATGGTCACAAGCAATATCTATATCTCATCCACAATGATAAATAAGAGAAATAACAAACCAAATGTCTCAACTAAAAATAAAGAGAAATATCTGTCGGGCGGAAACAAATCCACTATCGATCGAGCTACTGAAAGAAATCAACTGAAATGAATATGAAAAAGAGTATCAACTACATAAGTCCGTCAACTAAGAATAGGATGAAATAGGCTCCGAAGGCGAGACCTCCTCAGCTGCAAATGGATAATCTAGTCCAGAACTGTACTCCTCGAGATACTGCTTATCGTCTATACCTAGAGAAATCACCAGGTCCTCAAATGGACGTAACAAGATACAGGAAGAACATGCTAATATGAATTGTCAGAATAATAATAATATGCAAAGACTCTCCTAGACACCAATATACAAAGGAAATTCTAACCATCTATTGTGCAATTTAGAGGACAACTTTCATGTGCATGGGTGGGATTTAGGCTATAAGTACGCAACTGGCATCCAGTCATACGTATCCGGTCGTAACGTCCAAAACGTCAGAGGGTATCTGCAAATATATATCGCCATAGTTCCTTTCGAAAACTATGATTTACCTATTTGGCTTCCCATATGCACTAGCGACTGTCCTCCCTCAGTATTTCCCATACTGTCCAAGTTATGTCCATAACCTATCCAGTTTTGTAACTGCTTGAGTCTCTATACCCTAGTTATAGCAGTTACGATCATCTATCCGTCACACGACTTCTTACATAGAGATGGCCAGTCAATATGCAAGATGTGCTCCTAACAACATGTCTCAAACCATGTAGTATGAGTGTCATGGCCAATGGAGATATAAGGATATCCCACAATAAGAAGGTTGTCCGCTAAAACTAAGTCAACATACATCAAATAAAATAAAGCAACGGAAAACGACTGATATAGTCGCTTGCACCCAAGTGTGGCTTGGACACGCAGTTTATAACAAATAAAACTAACAAATATAAACAAAGTAAATAAATGCTAAAAATAATATAATATGACAGTAAATTAGCAAAGTATACTTGCATGGTGGTTGGAAGGTGTTTTGACGACGTCCAATAGATGAAATCGGCAAGTGAGAAGAAGCTACAAGGGTGGAACCTCTGCAAACGTTCCCGGATGCTGAAATAAACATCAAAAATATTCTCGGTGTAAAAGATATACCTAGAAAATGTCTGTCCGAAAGTCCAATTTCAGAACAGGGGCAAAATCATAATTTTGGGTTAAAATGATATCCGTCGTTGGACCCGCTTTGTACCAAAATATGTGCCAGAACCTATGGTCTCTAAAGTCGTCAAACTACATGTCTACGGATTTGGTTTTCCGAGACGAACTCAACGGTATGTCAAATTTTAGATTCGGATGAGTCGTACACAAAATCACCCGTTGAATCAGATCGTAGGGGCCGCAAAACGACGATCCAATCAACTGTATCAGAATCGGACCAAACTTGGCTTACAGGACCAAAAAAAATTTCGAGTCCAATGGCTCAAGTTTCGTCATGATTTGACAAGTGAGCACAAAGTAATTGAGAAATTTGGAAAAGGGCCGATACGGCGTTCTTTGACGGAAACGGGTCAAATTCGTCGCACACACGTGACCAATTCGAATTTTGTCAAAACCCACATGTCCACAAAGTCGATACGCACCTTTCGATGCTTTCGGTTTGCGACGGAGTCGTCCGGTTTGTCGGGACGGATCTCGTATCGGGAATTTTTAAGTTTTGAAAACTATTTTTTTTTGCCGTATTGGAACTGATTTAAAACAGAAAATAATAAACAAAAACTAAAACTAAAAATATGGGTTTGATCTCGTTTAGGTTGTCTAAAAGTCAGTTCAAATAGATTTTTAAATTGGTCAACGGTTTGACAGAAATCGATCCTCAAAGTTGTGGCTTGGGGACAGTTTCTACGTTCAGAAAATCAAGTTTTTTTCTTGATTTTGGAACTCAATTTTTTTTTGCACACAACGCGAATTAAATCAAACTAATTGAAGGAAATCCTAGAGGGTTAGGTTGGCTTTCTAACGGATCTAACAGAATCAAAAACGATGGAACATACATGAAGAAAATAGATGGTGGAGTAGGGTACCTCGGGTTGAATTTTCAACAGAGCAAACTCTATTTGGCGAACGGATTTCTTCTGTTCTCCGGCGATGCGGCGGTCGACGACGAGGTGCAGGCGGCGGGATAGCTGTGCAGGGATGTCGGCGAGGCTTGGGTGCATGGAATTAAAGTTTAGTGGAGAATCGAGAGAGAATTTTAAAGAAATCAAATTTTCGGTTTTATTGTATATATGGATTTTAAATCCGAAATTAGATAGGATTTGAGCGAAATTTGGATTTGAAATTGAGTTAATCTAGTAGAGAATCTAATTAGGATTAGAATGGAAAATATTTGGAATTATTTGGTGTTGAATCTATCGAGTTTGAAAATTTTCAAATCGAAACTCTTCACCGAACTTAGTTCGGGCTCGGTTTCGGTTCAAGGGGGGAGAAGGAGTACAGTAGGGTTTTGTCTTATTCTTTTTTTTAACTACTATATATATATATATATATATATATATATATATATATATATATATATATATATATATATATATATATATATATATATATATATATCAAATAAAAAGTATATTGAGTTAGTACATAAGAAAATCTATTCCAATTAAAATATTTGATGTACTTCTATATTATTACTATTCATAAATTATTCTAGTATTCACAAATAAAATAAATTAGAAAAAAATTTATAAATATATATTATATACAAAGGAATGTTTTGTATTTATTATATTGGTAATATAAAAATATTTGGAAAAATCCCTAACCCTATTAATATATATGTAAATAAGTATTTCATAAATATTTTGTAAAAAGGATTATATATATACATTTTATGTAAAATATCCATTATTATTATTATACAACAAAATAAATAAATCCAAATCAAATCATTTTAGAAGACTAAAAATCCAATTTAAGCCCAAAATAAATTTAAAAGATCTACCAAAATTTGAAGATTTTACATCCTACCCAACTTATAAGAATTTTGTCCTCGAAATAAAAAAATAACGCACGATCAATGGAAACGAAGTACAAGATGGAAAAAGAATAGAGCACGAAAATCGTGTCATGATTTTCGTGCAAAAGAGATAAACGGTTGTGTATGTCGCCTTCGCACTTCCGCATTTTAGCAGGGCACTACATTGACATACGATCCGAGGGAGCGGAATGATCTACAATACTTACAAGGGTTATTGGCGTCTATATAGGATACCATCATGTTTCTATATCTATCAAGGTTTATGCCATGAAATTCTAAGTCATTCTATGATCATGGTTATGCAATGGTAATTTTAACTAAGACGTCATACCTGTCTCTATGGCTCCTTGGGTTGGTGGCCCCGTGGTGATCATGCTGAAGGCTTGTCCTGAGTTTTGGTTGCCCCTTGGATATCCAATAGGTGCTGGCGGGCGTGGTGCTCCTCCTCCTGGTGCTGGTAATGATACTCTCTGCACATGTCGATTTCTTGAAGGACAATCTCGAGCTTGGTGTTTATTTGACCCGTAAACCATACACAATCCCAACTTGTAATGATAATCCCTCTAAAAATGTCCCTTCTTACCGCAATAATGATAAGTGGGTAATTCCCTCACTGGTTGTGGGGACACTCTAGGCTGCTGATGTGTCGCGGGATGTCGTATGGGCCCTGCTGGTGTAGTCTTCGCTGATGTAACGGTCGAAACAGATCGTCGTTGTTGTGCCTTCTTATTTATGGCCTCTTGAGTCCTTGTTTTGGCTAATATTGCTGCCTGTGAGTCACGAGACTCAGAACTAGTATGTCATTGAAGCTCTATGCTCAATCCTCTATGGAATCTCTTGGCCTTCTCCAACTCTGTCGAAACTAATCCGAGAGCAAAATGACTCAACCGACTGAACTCGACGTTGTATTCATCAACTGTCATGCTTCCTTGTTCCAAGTGTAGTAACTGGTCAAAAAGTGCGCCCTTGGCAGTGTCGGAGAAAAACTTCTTATTAAACAACTCTTTGAATTCCTCACATGTCTGATCAACTCCTAGTCGTCTCTCCTCTGTGGCCCACTAATCGTAAGTATTTCCTACCAACTGTAACTTTACTACCATCATCCATAGGTTTGCAGACAACTCCGAAGCCTTCAAAAGATTTTTCATTTTAACCAGCCAATTGGTAATTCCGATGACGTCTTTAGTGCCTTTGAAGTGTAGAGGATTCATGTTGCGGAACCCCTCGATAGTGCCTACAGAGGCTTGGGGTGCTCGGGTCAGTGCTGTCTCCAAACTCCTCCTAATGGTCTCGTTCTGCTGCATCTGGGCCTGCATCAAGTCCTGGAGAATCTGGTCTATAGAAGTCCTACCAGCCTGAGGCATGGGCTGCTGCGAAAGCATGTATGGCATCTAGGGCACAAATTGTAGTTCGTACTGCGGGGGATATGAAGGATATGGATGGGGGTAGTGTGGAGGATATTGAGACGGATACTGTGGAGAATACTGGGGTGGATATGATAGTGGATACTGTGGAGGCAGTTGTCGTGGATATGATGGTGGATACTGTAAAGGCTGCTGCGGTGGATATAATGGTGGATACTGTGGAGGCTGCTGTGGTGGATATGATGGTGGATATGGAGGTGGATCTTGAGGTGGATATGGGGGTAGAATCTGTAGTGGAAACTGAGGTGGATAGGGTGGCGGGGATGGCAGGTACTCTTCTTGAGATACAAGGTTTTCGGGGCCTGTCTGTGCCACTTGGGGTGCCGGGGCTTGCTGCTGAGTAGTGGGTGGTGTCATCATAAGCTACAGTTCAGATGGTGCTGGAGTGGTAGGGGACATGGATGGCTGACCCACTGCCCTTCTTGAGCAGTGGTGTTCCCATTAGTAATGGCGAAACGAGTAGAGCGACCACTACGAAGATTCATCCTATTGGCACAAAAATGGAGATTACGTTAGGACAAGATCAAGCTAGATGCAAGACAAGCAGACAAACGAGAATCCAGAAGTTTTGAAATCAAGGAAGGTGATTATGCATGTGGATGAGATTCCTAAACTCTATTCCTATATGCAGGCTTGTTTGGTACGGTAAAGTAACCAAACAATTTATCTACACCTGCATGGGCCACCACAAAAATATGTAACGCTACAGTCCCAATATATGTAGGACTATGAATATGTACATGCCAGTTGTATGTATACACAGACTACTCTAATATATGGAATCTACGTATACACACATAAGCTATAATAAAATAGCTCCAGCTCATAACAATATAAAATGGCCACAGGCAGTATCTATATCTCATCCACAATGATAAATAAGAGAAATAACAAACCAAATGTCTCAACTAAAAATAAAGAGAAATATATGTCGGGTGGAAACAAATCCACTACCGATCGAGCTACTGAAAGAAATCAACTGAAATGAATATAAAAAAGAGTATCAAATACATAAGTCCATCAACTAAGAATAGGATCAAACAGGCTCCGAAGGCGAGACCTCCTCAGCTGCAAATGGATAATCTAGTCCAGAACCGTACTCCTTGGGATACTACTCGTCGTCTATACCTGGAGAGATCACCAGGTCCTCAGAGGGACGTAACAAGATACATGAAGAACATGCTAATATGAACTGTCAGAATAATAATAATAATATGCAAAGACTCTCCTAGACACCAATATACAAAGGGAATTCTAACCATCTATTGTGCAATTTAAAGGACAACTTTCATGCGAATGGGTGGGATATAGGCTATAAGTACGTAACTGGCATCCAGTCATACGTATCCGGCCGTAACGTCCAAAACGTCAAAGGATATCTGTAAATATATATCGCCATAGTTCCTTTTGAAAATTATAGTTTACCTGTTTGGCTTCCTATACGCACTAGCGACTGTCCTCTCCCAGTATTTCCTATACTTTCCAAGTCATGTCCATAACCTGTCCAGTTTTCTAACTGCTTGAGTCTCTATACCCTAGTCATAGCAATTACGATCATCTATCCGTCAAACGACTTCTTACATAGAGATGATCGGTCAATCTGCAAGTCGTGCCCCTAGCAACATGTCTCAAACCATGTAGTGTGAGTGTCATGGCCAATGGAGATATAAGGATATCCCACACTAAGAAGGTAGTCTGCTAAAACTAAGTCAACATGCATCAAATAAAAAAACAACGAAAAACGACTGATAGAGTCGCTTGCACCCAAGTGTGGCTTGGACGCGCAGTTTATAACAACTAAAACTAACAAATATGAAACAAAGTAAATAAACGCTGAAAATAATATAATATGATAGAAAATTAGCAAGGTATACTTGCCTGGCGGTTGGAAGGTGTTTTGACGACGTCTAGTAGATGAAATCGGTAAGTGAAAAGAAGCTACAAGGGTGGAACCTCTGCAAACATTCCCGGATGCTGAAATAAACATCAAAAATGTTCTCGATGTAAAAGATATACCTAGAAAATGCCTGTCCGAAAGTCCAATTCCGGAACAGGGCCAAAATCGTAATTTCGGGTCAAAACGATGTCCGCCGTTGGACCCGCTTTGTACCAAAACGCGTGCTAGAACATACGGTCTCTAAATTCGTCAAACTATATGTCTACGAATTCGGTTTTCCGAGATGAACTCAACGGTATGTCATATTTTGGATTCCAATGAGTCATACACAAAATCACCCTTTGAATCGGATCGTGGGGCCCGTAAAACGGTGATCCGATCAACTGTCTCAGAAACGGACCAAACTTGGCTCACAGGACCAAAAAAATATTTCGAGTCCAATGGCGCAAGTTTCGTCACGATTTGACAAGTGAGCACAAAGAAATTGAGAAATTTGGAAAAGGGCCGATACGACGTTCTTTGACGGATACGGGTCAAATTCCTCGCGCACACGCGACCAATTCGAATTTCGTCAAAGCTCACACGTCCACAAAGTCGATACGCACCTTTCGTTGATTTCGGTTTGCGACAGAGTCGTCCGATTTGTCAGGACGGACATCGTATCGGGAATTTTTATGTTTTGAATACTATTTTTTCGCCGTATTGGAACTGATTTAAAACAAAAAATAATAAACTAAAATAAAATCTAAAAATAGGGTTTTGATCTAATTTAGGTCGTCTAAAAGTCAGTTCAAATAGATTTTTAAATTGGTCAATGGTTTGACGGAAATCGATCCTCAAAGTTGAGATTTTGGGACAGTTTCTACGTTCAGAAAATCAAGTTTTTTTCTTGATTTTGGAACTCGATTTTCATTGCACACAATGCAAATTAAGTCAAACTAATTGAAGAAAATCCTAGAGGGTTAGGTTGGCTTTATAACGGATCTAACAGAATCAAAAACGATGGAACATACATGAAGAAAATAGATGGTGAAGTAGGGTACCTCGGGTTGAATTTTCAACAGAGCAACCTCTGTTTGTCGAACGAATTTCTTCCGTTCTCCGACGATGCGGCGGTCGACGGCGAGGTGCAGGTGGCGGGATAGCTGCACAGGGATGTCGTCGAGGCTCGGGTGCAGGGAATTGAAGTTTGGTGGAGAATCGAAAGAGAATTTTAAAGAAATCAAATTTTTGGTTTTATGGTATATATGGATTTTAAATCTGAAATTAGATAGGATTTGAACAAAATTGGATTTGAAATTGAGTTAATCTAGTGGAGAATCTAATTAGGATTAGAATGGAAAGATTTGGAATGATTTGGTGTTGAATCTATCGAGTTTGAAAATTTTCAAATCAAAACTCTTCACCGAGCTTAGCTCGGGCTTGGCTTCGGTTCGGGGGGGGGGGGGGGGAGAAGGAGTACAGTAGGGTTTGTCTTATTCTTTTTTTAACTACTACTATATACATATGTTTATATGTATGTATATATATATATATATATATATATATATATATATATATATATATATTTTATATATATATATAATATATATATATATATATATATATATATATTTTATTTGATATATATATATATATATATATATATATATATATATATCAAATAAAAAGTATATTGAGTTAGTATATAAGAAAATCTATTCCTATTAAAATATTTGATGTACTTCTATATTATTACTATTCATAAATCATTCTAGCATTCACAAATTAAAAAAAATTTAGAAAAAAATTTATAAATATATATTATATACAAAGGAATATTTTGTATTTATTATATAGGCAATATAAAAATATTTGGAAAAATCCCTAACCCTACTAATATATATGTAAATAAGTATTTCATAAATATTTTGTAAAAAGGATTATATATATACATTTTATGTAAAATATCCATTATTATTATTTA
>JANAVB010016199.1:12579713-12706475 GCA_029216955.1 Iris pallida
TCGGAATCCAACTTTGAACATACGGTTAAATTTGTCACGTCAAATCGGACCCGTAGACATATAGTTTGGTGACTTTAGAGATCGTAGATACTGGCACATTTTTTTAGTGCAAAACGGATCCAACAACGGACATCGTTTTGACCCAAAATTACCATTTTGCCCCAATATCCAGAATTGGACTTATGGGTAGGCTATCCTGGCTAATTTGACTATTCTGAACACGTTGGCAATGTCTGTTTCAGCATACGAAGATGTTTGCAGGAGTTTAGATTTTGTGACTCTTTTATTGACAAGTTGTTTATGGGACATGTTGCTACCACCAGGCAAGTATACCTTGCCTTCCTCGACAGCTTTATTTACATGCTTATTCCTCTCATTATCTAGTTTTACTAGTTGGTTATTGACATGTGTTTTGCTCATATCATGCATGCTAGTTGATATATATATAGTCCTTGCTCGTAGTTTGTCTTATAATTTATATTGGACATATTCTCACATGTACCTTGACTGAGTCGTATCGTGTCATCACATGTACCTTGACTGAGTCATATCGTGTCGTAGGACGAGCACGTCATAACTGAACTGCTATTTCCTTGTTTTGATTTTCTCAACATGTGAGTCCACACTCGGGGCGAGGGTTGACTATTTGCACCTGCGAGTCCACACTCGGGGCGAGGGTAATTGTCTTGAACTAACCTGCGAGTCCATACTCGGGACGAGGGTTGGTGATTTGTCTTGAACTAACCAGCGAGTCCACACTCGGGGCGAGGGTTAGTGATTTGTTCAAACCTGTGAGTCCACACTCGGGGCGAGGGTTTGGTATCCGTTGATCTCTTGTTCAGCAGTTTTCTTCCAGCAGTTCATTTATGCATAGTTGTTCTCGTATCCAGGTTTCATAGTCACGTGTCAGTTTGTGTCTCTTTTCTATTTATTTATTTATGCATGATAAACTGTTAGATAGGCATGTTTTATGTATCTTGCTAGTCCCCTCAGGACCTGATGATCTCTTCAGGTAGTTGATTGTACGGAGTTAATTAGCTGATCATGATGGTAGTTAATTACATCTGCAGGATTCAGGTATTTGCTAGTGATATTACTTTGTTATCCTCTCATGCTTTATATTCCTTATCATGATATAGTCTGCTTGTTAGCCTAATTTATAGACTCATGTTATTTTTTGGAGTCCAATCGGACATATATGCTAGTGGACTGCAGACCTTGAACCATAATATTCATTCTTGTATTTGTATTCTTCTTGTGGATGAGATATACCATATTAGACATGAAATGACAGCGTATACGTATTCAAATTGGGTTGGACTCCGCTTGATACGTAGCTGGCTTGCGCACGAACTTGTATTCCGAAAAGCGGGTGCGGGTCGTGACAAATAATAATAATAATAATAATAATAATAATAGAAATAATAGAATAAAATTTATACTAATAAAAATAATAATAAAATAATATAAACAATAAATCAATAGCAGAGACAATAACCAAGAGTTGACCTCGACAACCAAGGCCAACCCAAATCCAGAAAATATCAATAAAATTAAAGAATACGCAAAATTCAAAAATCCTCGAAATACTGAAAATATTCATATACATATTTTGAAAAAATAGGGACGTGACATCCTACCCACCTTAAAAAAATTCCTTTAAAATCTAAAATATTTTAAGATATAGTTTTCAACACTAGATGAATTGATATTTTTACCCACCTTACAGAAATCAAGTAATCATCAAAGCAAAGCAAAACTCTAATTTCGAAAATAACAAAACAAATGTCGAAATGTAGCTACAAGAAAACCTATCACAAGGTCTGGAAGTAATCCCAAAATTTATATAGTTTTTTGAAATATTAAAATCTTAATATCACAGAATCTACAGAAAACTTGAAATCACATAAATTGTCTCAAACCAGGTCTTTAGTTCCTTTGTATCCGACCATGGTACATGGTGAAAATCAACTGCCTATCCATCCGGCAGAAAATGGATGCACAAAGGAGCTACACAATTTGTCGCATCATTCGACCGAAATAGCTACAAAAGGACCCACTACCGCACGATGATTGAACAACTGCAGGTCTCGCTGCCATGCCTTCGAAGTACTAGAAGTCATTAGCTGCTCTCGAAAATCATCCAAAAATAATTTCAATAATAATACAAGATAGTTTTCTAGGAGAAATACTCGAAATCCAGAATCTAGGTCAAATCATAATATACAAAAATATATCTATAATCAAAATAATCTCTGAATCTGATAATTATGATTGAGGAATTATTTATAATCAAAGAAGATGAATTGATACAAGGATAGTCATTGGACACTCAACAAATGTTGAAATATCTAATCTCAGAGTCCTAATCAAGTCTTCCTTCCACAACAATCAAGTCAACGCTCAAAGAGGGCGATAATAATACTAAGTCAACATGAATTCAACACATGAAGGGGATAACAGGAAAGAAACAAGGCGAAGCAACGATAGAGGGTGTAGAACCCAAGATAAATAATGAGTAACCAGGTGATGAAGATAAGACAATGTCTTATCCGATAAAGTGACCGACATGACCAACTGTGGGATCATATCTATCAAAACAAGGAATAAAGATAGATAACAATAAATAATACAGGGTCAAGCAAGATAGGTCCAGGTAGAGATATGGACCAGTTGTGCAAGTTCAAGGGAGCGAAGGGCAAGTATAACAACTTGGAATTCCAAGGAATTGTGGACTGATATCAATAATCTTGTGATACACAATAATATCTCAAAATAAGACCTGCATGGGCATCAAAAAATCTTGTCACACCCTAGTACCGGAATACGGAGGCTGACATAGGCCACCTACACCGTATAAGGTACGAAGACGTCATACGATGATCACAACTGTCAATCTTGTTGGGTATCCTAGCATGCAATCAATCTATAACCAAATTATGTCTCATATCCACAGGCAATAATCAATAAAATAATAGTAAGGGTGATAACCATATGGAAATAAGAAAATACTCATATGATGAACAAGAAGTCTATATATAAAATAATATAGATGAGAATACATTTCCATAGTTTCTACATGGTCTGGAACTGAAGCACATCCTCCAAGTCAAGTCTGGAAGATCCATAGGGTCGGTTACTTGCAATCTGGGAACAATTCAGGGCTGGTCAGGCCAACTGCAGCAAGTACCATAATGGAAGGCTCAAGGTCGGGCGAAAAAAAACCTAGCATGATTAAATATATACAGGAAAAACATATATGAACAACAATAATCAGAGTAAGGAACCATACGGTACCAACACACGATTACAGAATATAAGACAACAATCCATCAACTAACATAGGTAAGGAATGAACAATCATCAAACATCCTAACATCCACAAATACCTGCATCGCCAACTAGAATTCATAGTCTGTCATCGGGACAATAATCCACCCCTACACCAAATAAGGCCAAGGAAAATTTATCACCGCATCGGGACAACGTTATTACCAACCAGCTTAGCAATTGCAGCAAGCCATACAATTTAGATGAATAAGTGGTCACTCAAATGCTTACGACTTTTTATGCGAAGGTTGGGTTACCCAAACAATGTAATATAGGAACCCATAGATCGTGTCGATCCAGCAGGGCTAGTGGGGCCAAATAATAACTTATGGCACATGGGTAAGAACCTGTCCCATGTAAGGCCATCGTGCGAAGCAGATCGATCATATAACACATAATACATATAGTAGTCGGATACTACCATCCACTAATGCGGACGGCATACAATATTTGTGGTGGCCAGCCTATGTAGTACCCTACTCCTCGTGGTTCACTATGTAATACCTATGGTTTGTTGGCTCAGTCTTGACTAAGTCAATGGAAAAACCTTTGTCGATATCGCTGGATTACGGACAAAATGCACATGGAATATTTCAAACAAATGGATCGGCTTCTATTAAAATGAGTCCAATAGTTTTCGTTAGATGTTTTCACTACTTGATTTTGATGAATGTGTTTTCATGTTGGTTTTCACCATTCTCTTTCATCGCATTTCGTATTCATTCCGAATCTTAAGAGATAGAAATCGAATTATGCTAATCAAAAATTGGTGCCAACGTCGGACACATATGTGGAGCGTGGTCGGTGCATGAAGTTCCTCATTCTCTCTAGTAGATTCATTTTGGTGAGTTACTTTGACCGAGCTACCATTTATCTCCATGCCTTAACAAAATGATCTATAATCCATTTTTTGTTGCATCCCAGTGATCAACGATACCACAATAAAAAAAGATAAAAGAAGTTAAATGAATGAATCACATGTCAATTATAGAACTGTTGCTTACTTGCTTCAATATGAATGTCTATATGCTCCTTGTGAATTACATAAAAGAGATACCTTTATATGGAAACATGGCCACATAGTGCAGAAAAGAAGAAGAAGAAAAAGAAGAAAAAAAAATGTTTATATGTGTCTAGACTAGTACATAGTAGTTTTATTTGATATTTGCATTAGTATTAGTCTGGAAAACTTGTGCACAAGGTAGTAATCTCTCGGCCGATTCCAGGGACACCAAGAATCGCTCGGCCTAGGAGAGAACATGACACCCTTAGGCTAGAAGTCCTCGCGATCAGGGGGTGTCAGTTTATTAGTGAGATGGACTTGTACTGATGGAACTGGGGATTCCCAGGACCATTCCTTTGGTGTGCGTATTGATCGATAGAAAGTTAAACAGATCTAATACGTGTTCTAACCCTTCATAGGCGGAAACTAGGGTTCACGAATTATACCTACGATGGAAAGGAGACAAGTAATTCCTGGCAATATCGAGCGGACGACCCCAAGATCTTCTGCACGTATTCCTTCCTCGAGTTGGACGTCGTGTGGACGACGATCTTCTAACCTTTTCTTCTCCTTGGCAGCCCTCTCTTTCTCTCCTTACGTGAATCACAAATTTAGAAAAAAATTTAGATTTTCTGATCAGTAATCTTGCGGCCAGAAAATAGAGGATATATATAGGCTACGGCAGGGACTATGAGGAAAAATTAGGTATAGACCTCCTAACGGATCTGGATATCCCGTGTTCAGCCCGAACACACAATCCAGGCCCATTAACAATAGCTCAGTCCACTAATGAGCTATTGTTGCACTACCTCCCTAATCCCAAATTATGTTTGTGGGCTCCTTTTATTATATGCTCGTTTGGCTCCCCATGTTAAGATATCGTATGTCCATCGATCAAATTAAGTTACTGACAACTATATTGATTCGACTTCTTTTATCCTTAAGTAGTACCGCTCAACTTTATTTGTCATGTCAGATATAATCCACCTGCAGGGTTTATATGACAATCATTATAAGCTCCTTAAGGGGACATCATCAACCCGATGTATCGAGACATGGATTCCATTTATAATCAACAGCCCATCATACATACAATGTTATTATCCAATTCATAGAGGTTGTTGATCCATAATGAATCTCACTCTTTTATGAGTCAAAGTAATGCACACTGCTATATATGTTTGTTATTATATCCGTATTAAGAGCACAAGCATCCATAATAACAGAGGTGTTTGTTCTCTTATGTAGTCAGTACAAAGAGAACAACCTCAAGTGGTCATGTTCAATACACACAAAGTGTACTAGTGTAAACATATAGTCAAGATAGACTAATACCAGATTACACTATAACCTTTCCAATAGATTGTCCAAGTCCATCTAGGTTGTGAACTATTTATATACTCCATAGGGAACTGATAATATAATCTTCTGTGTGACACCACACACCATATTATCTACAATATAGAATATCAGACATTTGCATTAACACTTGCAACAAATACAATATGTAAACATTTGCCCATATGATTCTCATTCAAAATTTAAGGAAATAAGGTTACTACAAAAGTGATGCTTTTAGTATATAACCCTAACAATCTCCCACTTATATTCAAAGCATTGTTTTTCAGTATACTGTTACAAATCTTCCACTTATACTTAAAGCCATGCTGCTACACATATGACTCACATTCCCTCAACATGACTATCAAAAGCCTTAGCTGGTAAGCTCTTTGTAAAGGGATCAGCTAGGTTGTCGGCTGATGCTATCTTGATCACAGCAACTTTTCTACGAAATCTTGTATCAGGTGGTACTTGCGCTCAATGTGTTTGCCTATCTTATGGGCTCGTGGTTCCTTTGAGTTTGCAACTGCACCACTATTATCATAATAAAGTGTAATAGACTTAGGCAAACTAGGTACCACATCCAAGTCCAACAGAAAGTTTCTGAGCCAAACCGCTTCTTTTGCTGCCTCAGAGGCTGCCACATACTCGACTTCCATGGTGGAATCAGCAATACATTTTTGCTTGATACTCCTCCACACAATGGCTCCACATCCCAAATTAAACACATAACCTGAGGTAGATTTTCTGGAATCCCTATCTGACTGAAAATCTGAGTCTGTATACCCCAAGGGAACTAAACTATCTGCCTGGTAAACTAGCATATACTCTTTAGTCCTTTTCAGGTACCTCAAAATATGCTTTACGGCAGTCCAGTGCTCTTGTCCTGGGTTAGACTGATATCTGCTGACCATGCCTACGGCAAAGCAGATGTCTGGTCTTATACATAGCATTGCATACATTAAGCTTCCTACTGCTGAAGCATAAGGAACTGCCTTCATATTCTCTATCTCTTTAGGTGTCCTCGGACACTGCTCCTTTGATAGAGCAATTTTATGTCTAGAAGGTTAGAAACCTTTCTTAGAATTTTACATACTAAAACGAGTTAGTACAGTATCGATATAGGAAGCTTGGGATAAGCCCAACATCCTTTTCTTACGATCTCGTAGAACTTTGATCCCAAGGATGTGACCTACTTCTCCCAAGTCCTTCATATCAAACTGTTTGGATAACCATACCCTTACATCAGATAACACCTTCACATTGTTTCCAATGAGCAAGATGTCATCCATATAAAGTATTAGGAACACCACCACGTTTTTGTCATATTTTCTGTATACACATGATTCATCCTGACATTGATCAAATCCATAGGATTTTATCACCTGATCAAAACATATGTTCCAAGATCTGGAAGCTTGCTTAAGTCCATAAATGGACTTTTTGAGCTTACAAACAAGATTCTCCTGGCCCTTTTCAATGAACCCATCTGGTTGCTTCATATAGATGTCTTCCTCAAGACTTTCATTAAGGAAAGCTGTCTTGACATCTATTTGCCAAATCTCATAATCGAGATGAGCTGCAATAGATAAAAGAATCCGGATAGACTTAAGCATGGCTACAGGAGAAAAGGTTTTCTCATAATCGATATCCTCTCTTTGAGTAAAACCTTTTGCTACAAGCCGAGCTTTAAAGGTTTCAACCTTACCGTCTGATCCTCTTTTTCTCTTATAGACCCACTTGCATCCAATGGCTTTTACACCAACGGGTGGTTCTACAAGCTCCCAGACCTGATTAGAATACATAGATTCTATTTCAAATATTATTACTTTTTGCCAAGACTCTGCATCTTTATCTTGGAGTGCTTCATTGTAGGTACAGGGATCATAATCTTGTTCCTCAGGGACGAAGTCTGATGACTCTCCCAAGAACATATATCTATTAGGTTGTATCACAACCCTCCCACTACGGCGAGGTACTATCGGTTGTGGTGTAACATTTGTGACACGTTGTGCAGTTATTTGTGGTTCATCCTCTTGTACTGTTGGTACTGAAGCACTTGGTGTCTCACATTTCAGTTCTTCTAGAACAACTCTACTTGTGGGTTTATGGTTCATCACATAGTCTTCCTCTAAGAATCGGGCATTGGTGCTAACAATGACCTTCTGATCCTTAGGACTATAAAATAAACCTCCTTTCATTCCTCTTGGATAGCCTACAAACAAACGTACTTCTGTATGAGATTCCAACTTATCTGCTTTTCCATTCAGCACATGTGCTGGACTACCCCAAATACGAACATGTTTCAGACTAGGCTTACGCCCAATCCACAGCTCTGTGGGAGTAAGAGGTACTGAATTAGAAGGAACCAAGTTCAAAATATAAGCTGCAGTCTCCAAGGCATATCCCCAAAATGAATCTGGCAAATCCGAATAACTCATCATTGATCTAACCATCTTCATAAGAGTTCTATTCCTTCTTTCGGCTACACCATTCTGCTGGGGCGTTCCAGGTACAATCAATTGGGATGCAATCCCAGCCTCTGATAAATAATTCCTAAACTCTCCAAAGAGGTACTCGCCACCACGATCTGATTGTAATGACTTGATACATTTTCTATGATGTTTTTTCGTTTCAACCTTGTACTCTTTGAATTTCTCAAAGCACTCAGACTTACGGCGCTTCAAATAAATGTATCCATACCTTGAATAATCATCAATAAATGTGACAAAATATTCAAAGCCACCTCTAGCTTGGATAGTCATGGGTCCACACAAATCAGAATGAACCAATTCCAACACATCTTTGGCCCTATACCCCTTTGCCGTAAAAGGCCTTTTGGTTATTTTACCTTCCAAGCAGGATTCACAGACTGGTAGTGCCTCCACTTCCAATGAACTCAAAGGTCCATCTTCAACCAGTCTTTGAATTCTTCTTAGGTTAATATGCCCCAATCGCAAGTACCAAAGATATGTTTGGTTCATACAAGAAGGTTCTTTTCTCTTATTTAAGTTAGATGACATATTATTCATTTCCATAAGTTACATTGTGGGCAAAATAGGATTAATGACATACAAATTATCAACCAATACACCAGAACAGATAAAATGTTTATTCTTTCTAATAACAATATTATCATTAAAATAAACTGAATATCCATCCTTAACTAACATAAAAACAGAAACTAAATTCCTTCTAAGTGAAGGTGCATAAAGACAATCTCTCAATGTCAAAGACTTATTTCTACCAAAAGATAAAGCAATACCTCCTAATGCAACGACCGATACTTTTGTAGCATCACCCATGAACAAGCATATCTCTCCATCACTGAGCTGTCTGGTTTCCTGGAACCCCTGTAATATATTGCAGACATAATTAGTGGCTCCTGTATCTACACACCAGGTGCCGGTAGATAACACCGCTAAACATGTTTCAACTACTAGTAAATGAGATATACCTTCTTTGTTCCCTTGTTCGAGAAGTGGACAATCAGTCTTCCAATGTCCTGACCCTTTGCACTTGAAACATTTGCCTTTCGGCTTTTTCACTGCGCCTTGAGGTCCCATGCCCTTCTTTGCTGAGTTTGCCTATTTCTGAATGTTATTCTTCTTCTTACGCCTTTTGGCTTAGAAGTAAAAGCCTTTTTAGAAACAAAAACATGACCACTCTGCCTAAAGAGAGATTCAGCATCCTGTAGCTCTTTTGTATATTCTGCCAAACTATACAACCTTTTGTTCATATTGTAATTAAGGCAAAAATTGTCAAAACTTTTAGGCAGAGTCCCGAGATTGATATCGACCTGGGATTCCCCATCGATTTTAGCTCCAAGGATCTCCATCTCATTCAGATGACCCATCATCTTGAGAACATGATCCCTTACTGGTGTACCCTCAGCCATTTTTGTATTCATCAAACATTTCATAGAAACTGCCTAGCTACCCTACTCTGATGTCCGAAGAGTTCCTTGAGGTTATACATCATGTCATAAGCAGTGGCCATGGCCTGATGCTGATGTTGCAGTACATTTGACATAGATGCCAGAATGTAACACCGTGCCATCTCATCTGCCTTTTTTTACTTCTTATAAGCCTCTTTGACCTCTTCATCAGAGTTAGCATCAGGCTTAGGTGGACATTCCTCAACAATAACATATTTGTACTCCTCAGCAGTCAGAACAATGTCCAAATTACGTTAACAGTCAATATAATTAGGTCCAGTAAGTTTGTTTTCTTTAAGAATCACCATAAGTGGACTGAAAGAACCCAATTTTTTGAAATCCTGAGAATCACATAAATAAAATTATGTAGGGCAAAAAAAAATTTTGAATTAACTAAATATTGATTCCCTCAAAACAATAATAAGAAATTCACCAACACCTTGAACACCATGAATTTAGCATGCAACGATAGTGTGGACGTATACAAATTCAACTTTGTTCAAGTAGGTTTTTCTTATTAATTTTACTATCATGTCAACATAACTTATGATAAATAAAATTAATATGCTGGTCTTGCTCTGGTCATACAAATAATAGCAGTGACTCCGATGGGAAGGATACCATTATTTGTATCTAAGTGTATACCATTACTTAATACTAAGTCCATTATCTTGTAATGAGTTCCTTCAGATGGAGAAGTGAACACATTTAACTTTCTACAATTATCCCTAAGGAAGTTTGTACTGGTGATCCATAATTATACTCATCCGATATGGAGGAAAGCACTAAAACCAACACGCAAGTATAATTACATCACCTACAAACCAGTAATGGAGACCATAGGATTTATACTAAATAAATATCATCTCCCACTTAGTTATTTAAAAATAAAGATTTTCTACTAGTTGATATTATGTCCATGTTGTCCATTATTAATGTAGGCTTAGTTTTTCAAAAAAACAACCACACAATAATAAACATGCATAATCAGAAAAAGCAAAATGACAAAAATAAGAGAAAATATCCAACTATTATGGTCATCTTTGATGCTCCGTCCTCAACTATCCAAATCCAAAATCTGCCGCTGCGCAGATCTATTCGGGGTTCGACCTGCCTGGTCAGGTCGCGGGGTTCAGGGCAGCGCCCCAAATTTTTTTTAAAAATTTTGGTTGTCGATTCCTTCATCGAAAATCATATGTCTGCCTTTGGACTGCTTAAAACAAGTATCTCGTCCGGCGTCAGAAACAGCCACCACCGCCATCACGATTGATCAAAAATAATTAAAATTACGTCAATCCTATGCCTCCAGAAGGAGTTCACACATAATCTAGATTAAAAATTAAAATAATAAGCTACGATCAACCCTCGTGATTTTAATTATATCCACAGCAACAACAACATCTACGACATGTTCGTGGTTTAAACAACACAATCAAAAACATGTATTGGACCATAATTGTTGGATCTAAGATGCCTGCAAAACCAAGTTAGAACAGATCTACATCTACCGACTATTACACAGCACAGGTTTTATTGGACAACATGGACGTATCAATCAATACGTAGATCCAAAGTGGCTCTGATACTAATTGATAGAACTGGGGATTCCCAGGACCCTTCCTTTGGTGTGCGTATTGATCGATAGAAAGTTAAACAATCTAATACGTGTTCTAACCCTTCATAGGCGAAAACTGGGGTTCACGAATTATACCTGCGGCAGAAAAGAGACAAGTAATTTCTGGCAATCTTGAGCGGACGACCCCAAGATCTTCTGTACGTATTTCTTCCTCAAGTTGGACGTCGTGTGGGCGACGATCTCCCAACCTTTTCTTCTCCTTGGCAGCCCTCTCTTTCTTCCTAACGTGAATCACGAATTTAGAGAAAGTTTCAGATTTTTGATCAGTAATCTGGCGGCCAGATAATAGAGGATATATATAGGCTACGGCAGGGATCATAAGAAGAAATTAGGGTTAGGCCTCTTAATGGATCTGGATATTCTGTGTTCAGCCCGAACACACAATCCAGGCCCATTAACAATAGCTCGGTCCACTAATGAGCTATTGTTGCACTACCTCCCTAATCCCAAATTATGTTTGTGGGCTTCTTTTATTATATGCTCGTTTGTCTCCCCATGTTAAGATATCGTATGTCCGTCGATCAAATTAAGTTACTGACAACTATATTGATTCGACTTCTTTTATCCTTAAGTAGTATCGCTCAACTTTATTTGTCATGTCGGATATAATCCACCTGCAGGGTTTACATGACAATCCTTATGAGCTCCTTAAGGGGACATCATCAACCCGATGTATCGGGACATGGATTCCATTTATAATCAACAGCCCATCATACATACAATGTTATTACCCAATTCATAGAGGTTGTTGATCCATAATGAATCTCACTCTTTTATGAGTCAAAGTAATGCATACTGCATATACATGTCCGTTATTATATCCGGATTAAGAGCACAAGCATCCATAATAACAGAGGTGTTTGTTCTCTTATGTAGTCAGTACAAAGAGAACAACCTCAAGTGGTCCTGTTCAATACACACAAAGTATACTAGTGTAAACCTATAGTCAAGATAGACTAATACCAGATTATACTACAACCTTTCCAATAGATTGTCCAAGTCCATCTAGGTTGTGAACTATTTATATACTCCATAGGAACTGATAATATGATCTTCTGTGTGACACCACACACCATATTATCTACAATATAGAATATCAGACATTTGCATTAACACTTGCAACAAATACAATATGCGAACATTTGCCCATATAATTCTCATTCAAAATTTAAGGAAATAAGGTTACTATAAAAGTGATGCTTTTAGTATATAACCCTAACATGTACATCCCAACTACTAATCATAGGAATTGCCCAATGGAACAACATGGAGTTAGGATGTATGCACGTTTTTATGATTATTGCAAGCCTAACCTAAATACAGAGACAGAGTGTAAGTTTTATTCATATATGCAAATTGTGCTAATCCTTGTCTTGTGCAAGGATGGATCGCCGACTGTGGGTAAGATTTGGATTATAAGTGATAGTTTTATATGTTTATGTTCCTTATTATGAATTGCTTAAAAAGAACCTAGACAAGTACAAATATCACTAATAATAGTTGCTAGCTTCACTGTCTACTTAGTACAGATTTATGTAAGTTTAGCTCACCAGTACGTGTTATTTACTGACCCACGTTGCGGGCACCGTTTCAGGTAAGCATGAGACATAAGGATTTTAGGTGAGACGCTAAAGCTCCTCCAGCCCAGTAAAGCTTATTTGATCGCTTCGAAGCTGTTTTCATTTCAAGTCTAGTCACTTAAGTCTTTCATTCTGAAGTTGTCTTTATGTTTTTTAAAATAAGTGGATATGATGTATGGGCATTGTGGCTATTTTCAAAAAAGTTTCAAAGAGAAATATGTAAGCAGTCAGGCATTTTGAGTCACAAGCATTATATTTTGTATTCTACCAGTTTTCGATAAAAGAAGTATTTTCTGTTTTAAATCTCTGTATCAAATTTGGTTTTAAATGTTCCACTTGTGTTGTGTTTTGTTTAGTCTAGTTGTATTGTACAGGTACTGGCCTTGTACAAGCCCAACTTAGGCTTGCACGACATTACGCCCCAGCGAGGATAATCAATTCCGCAGAGATCAAAGCGAGGACGAACGATTCTGCTGGATCGGAGCGTGACAACCTGCATGCCATGACTAATGTTTGGAGGTAGCTAGTATTGCACGATCTCGTGATTCCGTTCCCTCCTAATGCTACCACCAATTTTTAGTTGCTTAATTATTCCTACGATTATCCGGAATCACATGTCGTGGTCACATGATTATCCTCCTAGATATCCTACCTCGGTTCGAGTACACTAAGTATGAATCCACCTTGGCTCATAAAGTCCCAAACCTGGATTCATTCTTAGGGTAATGCAACAAGCAAGCAATCAATCTAACCACGCTAAGACTACAGGCCAACTAACATGTCTGTGCTGGAAGATGAATGCACTGTCATATAATACGTAGAATCATATAGCACCTCAGTGCACGCATAGAATATCACCTCAGTGTACATATAGAATAATACCTCAGTGCACACATAGAGTAGTACCAGCATGGATACAAGTAGTCAAGTCAGAGACATGGTCAATCAGTCAGTCACATAAGTCCTCTACCCATATCGTGGCATACGTATCAGGTTTGGTACACGGTCATGGTTTATATTGTAATTTCATCTCAAGTGCATATGGGAGCCTACAACTCATCAAGTCCGTCTATCTACGGGATCAATCTATTAATAGTCCTCCCATATACGATGAAATATAATTATCAGATCAGGAAACACTACACCAAAAACAGTAATATTCGACCCTTTAGGTTCGTAAATAATGACGGACTAAGACAGTGGCTCTATTTTCGACTGTCTAAATCTGTCGATTTCTATTAAAATAATATTATAATATAAAATAGGGCAATCGATCTGTACGTATCTCTTTTTCCTAAATTTTTTGGCGCCTATACTTGGAGCCTAAACTCACTTTTCATCTTTTTTCATCTCCTCCCAAATTAACCGGCGGTCCCTTCTCTCTCTCTCATCTCTCTCTCTCTCATCTCTCTCTTTTATCCACAGTAGGACAAAGAAGAAAAGGGTTTTTCCTCTTTGTTGAAGAAACCCTAGGTAAGAAGTTCTTCTTCTTCTTCTTCTTCTTCTTCTTCTTCTTCTTCTTCTTCTTCTTCTTCTTATTTTTCAATGTGATCTATCTGATGTTCTCTTTGTTCTAGGTTTTGAATAGGAAAGGTTTTTTGTACATAATTGTGAAATTTCTATTCTTTTTTTGGTTTTGGACGGAATCTACTTATTTTTACAAAATATTTTGGACGGAAGAAGAAATTTGGACGGAAGAAGAACTTCTGACCCTTATTCGGTTCAGTTTTGATCCAAAATCGAATAATACTCACCCCTACATTTATGAAGACTGATATGTTTCTGCCATAAAAAATTTCAAGAATACTTCTCTTGCTATCTTGTTTAGAGTTTAAACATCAGGGGGAAAAGTAGGTAATTTGTATAATTTGATCAATTTCTAACGAATATTAGGGCATTCTGGTGTCTATGGATCTGCTTGCTTTATGAACTGATTCTTACCAATAGTTTTTGGATTATGTTAATATGCGTCCTAAAAAAATATATATCGATAAATGTATGTTTCACATGGGTTTAGTTTTGCTACTGGAATTTGGTAGAAAGTTGTAATACCTTAACATAAGGTGAAAACTAGGTAATTTGTAAACTTAGATCAATTTCTAATAAAATATTAGGGTATTCTGGTGTCTATGGATCTGTTGCTTTATGAAATGATCTATTGGAATTTGCTAGAAAGTTGTAATACCTTAATGTAGGGAGTAATGGCTTCCATCAGGTCCTGTAACTTTAAACCTGCCCAAGGATATAGCCCAACATCAATAGGTTCTCCATTATAATGGATGCTACGTACTGGTACTGCCATATCTTAATACTCTACTTCGTCCATAATCATTTATCTTATCGGCTATCCCTATTGTTGATTTGATTCAACTACTAATTAAAAACTGGTTCCAAGTAAGAAGCAACCTCTCAAGAATGAACTTCCCTTCCTTGTACTTTTGACTCTTCTCATAGGCAGCCTCCCTGTAATGAATGGCACCAGGTCAGGTTTATGATAGCATTCCCAAGACGAGAATTCCAGGTCAGGTTTACATATTTCCATCCCACAATGGATCCACACCAGGTCAAAAATTTCATAAGCAGTAACCATTGTGTATCTTAAGCAAAATGCCTCATGTATTCGTTTTAAGGAATAAAATAGGAGAACCATATTTAATCTAGTATATGAAACAATCAATAGCCAACACATTCTTCTCTTGTCTTATGTATGTGACACTGTGATGTCTCAGATGTTTCTTTCGAAGGACAAACTATAAGAAGCATAATTATAGTTGGTATATGAATAACTGAGTAGTTCTTCTCTCATATTGTATATATGATGCTATGACCTAGAAGAGAGTCAATGTAAACTGTAGAGTAGAGACCATAGATATTTCAAGGAAAAGAAATTGAAAATAAAATGTACCTTAGTCCTATGAAATATGAATTGATAAATTAGATATTGATTCTTATTTGATCATTTTCTACTTTATGAGTCTGTTATTACTAGATGAGAGGTAATCTAGAGAGAAAAGAATTATACCTCCACATTTTAAACAAGAATATATTTTGAACTCCCATAGATGTCACTTTTACACATTTTAATCAAGAAATTGACATGAACAGAAACTTCACAATTGACTATCATGGATACAACATCTTGGGGAGGATAATTTGAGAAATCTAAAGTAGAATAAAATAAGAAACTTACACCTTAAGCCTTCCCATGCCTGCAATGAAAAGTCTGCACAAAGACGACACAAACAGGGTAAATAGTTAATTGGATGTTCAAATTCAATTAGAGATTTCTACTAGTTGCTTACATAATATAATGACTGTTGTATGGAAATATCAATCAATATGGCATTTTATGTATCTAGGAAGCAGAGACACTTTAGAAGCCAGTGCAATCTCCATGTTGCATCGTGTCGGGGACATATCGGACACAACAAAGATGCTCCAAAATACACTAGGACACATGCCAAAGTAGGCGTCAAGTCTGTTTTTTGTCATGTCATATTTGTGCCAGTGCAACAAAATTGAATTATTCAATATAGAACTTATTGGTAATAGCTTAAAATGTGCCGTGTGTGCCGGTAAGCCATCATCTCTCTTTGGCTGGATTTGTTAGTTTGTTTCTTAATTCATGTTTAATTGTTATTTGGTTTACTGATGATATGTTATATTTTATTAGATGTCTTCTATAAGTAAGGAATGGATGGATGCGCCTCCATTGTCAGATGTTTACCTAGAAGGTGTTGCATCATTCATTCAGTTCACAAAGGACAAATTAGGTGGAAATGGTTGGTATTGTTGTCCATGTGACAAATGTTGCAATTATAATTCATGCAAAAAAAACTAAGTGAAATAGCGGAGCATTTGGTTTGTAATGGAGTGGACAAATCATATCGAACTTGGGTCGAACATGGAGAACTACCTCGCAGAACGGTTGCCAATGCTCAAGCTCCTAGTTCGTCAACTATTGATTATACTGAAAATGCCTTCCCAAGAATGGAAGACCTGTTCAATGATACATTTGGACGTGTTGATCCTATTGACCTTGATCAACAAAATGCTACTCATGTTCAAGATGATCCCCTGGTGGATATTGAATACAAAAAGAAGCTGGAAGATGCAATGCAGCCCCTATATCCATGTTGTGATGATCAACATACAAAACTCTCGGCTATAGTAGAGTTGTTGAGCATGAAAGCTAGATATCAATGCTCTGAGGCCTTTTTCACAGAATTGTTGCAATTTTTAAAAAAAGTTTTGCCAGATGGGAACACTATACCAGAAAACTTTCAAAAAGCTAAGGATGTGATCAAGTCTTTTCGCATGAAGTATCAGGTTATCCATGCTTGCCCTAATGATTGTATACTTTATTGGAGAGAAAATGCAGATAAGGATAATTGTCCCAAGTGTGGTGAAAGTAGATGGAAACTGAAAGAAAATTCAAAACCAGGAGGCAAGAAGTTGCCGAAGAAGAAACTAAGATACTTTCCAATTACTGAAAGGTTGCAACGCTTGTATAGTGTACCATGGATAGCTGAGAAAATGACATGGCATGATCATGTAGAATATAGTAGTACACATATGCGACATCCAGTAGATTCTCCTTGTTGGAAGAAGATAGATAGGATATGGCCCGAGTTTGCTGCTGAGAAACGAAATGTTCGACTAGGTCTTGCAACTGATGGTTTCAATCCTTTTGGGATGCATAATTCGTACAGTTGCTGGCCTGTTATGATTGTTCCTTATAATCTTCCTCCATCTTTATGCATGGCAAAGGATTTTACCATGTTAACCATGTTGATTCCTGGTCCAACTGGTCCAGGACATAACATTGATGTCTATTTGCAACCATTGGTTGAGGAACTGAAAGAATTGTGGTTTGTAGGAAGTACTACATATGATTCTCACATGAAGACCAGCTTTACCTTGAAAGCAATGCTGATGTGGTGTATACATAATTTTCCAGCTTATGCGCATCTTTCAGGTTGTAGGACTTCAGGACAATTTGGTTGTCCTGTATGTGGTGAAAAAATAGATGCGAAGTGGCTAAAGCATGGAAAAAAATTTGCTTACATGGGTCATAGAAGATTCATAAGAGATGCCGAGCATCCTTTAGAAAGCAAAAGTCCAAATTTAATGGATATGAAGAAGATAGGAGGCCTCCAATACGTTTGACAGGTGCAGAATTATTTAGTAAAATGGAAGCTATACAAACAGAATTTGGAAAGTTACCAGGTAATAAGAGGAAGCGGCCCACTGATACAAATGTTCCATGGTCAAAGAAATCGATTCTATTTGATTTGCCATATTGGAAGGTAATACAATTGGGTTGTTAATTCGGTTTATCTTTGTTTTTATGCTATGTTTAAGTATTGTTATTAATTAACATATTCATTGTCACAGGAAATGCACCTTCGGCATAATTTGGATGTAATGCATGTAGAAAAAAATGTGGCTAAAAACTTGTTTGCGACAATAATGGATACTAAGGGTAAGTCTAAGGACGGAGTTGATGCTCGTAAAGATCTAGAGGAATGGAAGATACGAAAGAAATTATGGATAGTGGAAGAAGATGGAAAAAAATTTATTCCGAAGGCTCCTTTTACATTATCTCGGTCTGAGAGAGAAATAATTTGCAAAACCTTGAGCAAGTTAAAAGTTCCTATTGGGTACAGCAGAAATTGGAAAAATAAGGTGGATTTGTAAGATTTTCAATTCAAAGGCTTGAAGTCACATGATTATCACATTCATGCAAGGGTTACTACCAATATTTCTAATGCATGCTTACAAAAAAGAAAAACCTTTGCGTGCTGCAGTTCGACAACTATCAATTTTTATTAAAGTCCTATGCTCCAAGGTTGTTGATCGGTCAGAGCTTTCTAACATACACCAACGACTTGTGGAGGCATTATGCGTGTTTGAAATGTATTTTCCGCCATCTTTTTTTGTTTCAATGACACATGTTGTGATTCACTTGGCAGAGGAGGCTCTAGTTTACGGACCTGTTAGATATAGGTGGATGTATCCTTTTGAAAGGTAAAATCCAAAAATCTAGTAGTTTATGTTTTATTCACTTGAGTTATTTTATAAATCTGATTTGTGCTACATGTGTAGGAAGATGAAAACATACAAACGATATGGTCGGAACAAAACTTTTATAGAGGGCTCTATTGCTGAGCAATATATATTAGAAGAAACAATGAAATATTGCATGGAGTACATTCCTAATGGTAAACATAAAAGTTATAAATGAGGAGGGAGAAGATCCATCGATGATATTGATAAAGAAGGTCCATATCCCGTCAATTCACTTGGCAAGACTTATCGTTTGACTAGTTTGCAGTACGAACAAGTGCGTAAATGGGTTTTGTCGCATTCTCCTGAAAATGATAAATGGGAGGAGTAAGTAACACTTCAACGCAATTATGTGTGAATTATGATATATTTATTACATAAATGTATAATTTAAAGACTTACTGCATATGTATTCACAGGAAATATCAAACGTATGTAAAGGATAATCGACCTAGTGGAAAACATCAAAGAGTAAGGCAGCAAACAAAGAAGATCATGGACTATATTCCTTGGTTAAGAGGACAACTTGAGAAGGAGGAAATGACTCATTTTAAGAGGCTTGCAAATGGTCCAAATTTTGAGGCCGTAACGTATAATGCGTATGCGGTAAATGGATATGTTTTTTATACAGCTGATTCAGAATTGAACTTGACCACACAAAATAGTGGGGTTTCCATGAAAGCTAAAACAAGTTGCAGATCCAAATCTAGTTCTTCCAATTTTAAGGATGATGAAGTAACTTATTATGGCATTGTCAAACAAATACTTGAACTGGATTACTATGACTTCAACCAAACAGTCTTCTATTGTGATTGGGTGCGTGTAGAAGACAAAGTAAATGGATGTGTGGTGGATCCAGAAACAAATTTGGTCTTTGTCAATTTTGGGAGGTTCATGACAAATACAAGTGAAGCAGATGAGCCATTCATTCATGCTTCTCAAGCATCTCAAGTCTTCTATTGCAAAGATGAAACAAGGGATAATTGGCATATTGTTTTAGAATCTCCTAAAAGATTAAGCCACGAAGTCGACGCTTACGAAGATCCATTTGTTTTTACTGAAGTAGCTGGAGAAGCTTCAATATTAGCATCTGCACTTGCTGATAATTTAGAATATGATGAAGATTATTGATCAAACACATACACGCTCTGTTTTCTTTGCTTCTGTTCTTTACATTCCATCAAACCAAGAAAAAAGTTGTTCTTACCAACTATCAATCAATCTATTTTGTGGATGTTCTAATTTCTTTAATCATGTGCCTGTGCTTCCCAATTTATGCATATGCTAAGGTGACCACAGATAACTTGCAGGATCGGCACACAACATGAAAGGATCATGTAGAAGTTGGTCATATTAGTTTTGCCTATTGATACAAGTTTAGAATATTACTTTTGTGGATATATGGAGAACGATTGGTTTAATTTACATTTGATACATCAAAATCAAATATTTTTGGTTTCCTGAATTGTGTTTAATTTACTGAAGTAGCCTTGATCATCCTTGTGTTACTAAACTTAAAGAATCCTTGTGTTACTGAAGTAGCCTTGATCGGCACACAACATGTTTAATTAAGTTCATTCTATGTGGTGGGAGACTTATTGATATGTTGCAAATTTTCAGAATTCTAGTACAACATGTTTAATTAAGTTCATTCTTGTCAGAAGGCAAGGCAGCTCTATTATTAACCATGTGTAACAAAAGATGCAATAGCTTACATCAGTTAATACTGTGGCAAAAGATAAAACTGTCTATGAGACTGGTTCCGTTTCGTAGAGATGTGGTACTATCATACTATTTGTACAATTAGCATGACTAACACTAGGCCATTTTTACAACTCCCGGACTACAACTACATTGTAATAACGGATATTACTTCAGCTACAAAACATGGTCTACTGTCATTTGCTTTGAAAAAAGTTTTTATCAGCTACAAGTGCTAGAAAAATGAGTACCACTCAGATTCCTGTGATGATGGGAAATGTCATATGATCAGTCTTTAGGAGATGAGTCATCTTCTTCTGCAATGACAATGAATGAAATTAATTAAACTATGGAACTTTCAAATACTTTGTTAGAGTTAATATGGATGCCATTCTCTTTTAGACAATGAATTTCATAAAGAAATGCCAATATATTTGATGTCTCTTCCCATATATTGATATTATCTGTAATGAGATCCATATTAGGTGTTAGATTGCTGTTTCTTGATTGCCTCTGAGGTTTTCCTATTCCTGTAGTAGTTAGACGTTGGTGGGAGACTTATTGATGTCTGCCTTATGCTATTTTGTGGCTGCAAATGAATATGCTTGTATGTACTTTAATTAACTATGATATAGCTAGCCATGTTGTGATATAAAATAAATTCCAGTTGCATTGGCTGAAGACAATGCTTTTGCAAATAAATTAGGAAAAAATTTGGAATATCTTTCACCCTGAACTTCTCTACATCTATTACTGCATACCTTCTAAAACTTTACTACTACTATCAACTAACAGTACAATTTTTAGGAATATGAATGTTGATTTCCAGTTTTAGCCCTTTAGCACAGGTAATTTGCAGTTAATTTTATGTCATGTCTCAGAAATATAGGGAAAACCAAGAACCTTTTATTAGTAAGCTTAAAGAACCAATTTTGGATGAAATAGCTTCTGAGTTAGTCCGACGTTACCAGCTTAATTTCACAAGGCCAGATTTGATATGCATTTACCTGTGTATGAATGTTGAGTTAGTTTCCAGTAAATAAACAAACCTGTGTATGAATATATTTTTGTTTGTTGTTTAAGTTTCATTATGTCAGGAGATGGAACCCAATCTAGTAGAGATGTATTTTATAGTGAGCATGAAGCTAATGGGGATGAATCTAACAATGAGGATCCTTCTAGTGGTTATCAAGGAAGCACTTCTAATCGAATCGGTGATTAAATTGCATACCTTTATCTAATAATATTTCAATATCTTTATCTAATAGTTCCTCTGTAATATGTTTTACAATATGTTCTAATATTTGAATAATTTCTTAGGTGCCCCAAAAGTTATCATTTTTGACGAATATGGACGACCTGTTGATATTGAATCAGAAAAATTTGCAACTACTGTTGGAAAGACAACAAAGACACATTGTCCACCTGTAATTGATTCTTGGAAAAAGGTTCCCCAAAGCATGAAAGAAGACATATGGAGAGGTGTTAATGTGAGTAAATGTGAATTATAAAATTTTCTTAAATCTTCATGTATGTGTAACATATGAAGAAATTTGTCTTTGCAGAGTAGATATGTTGTTCCCGAAATTTATAAGGCTAAAGTTTTGCAAAAAGCTAATATTTCTTGGAAAAATTGGAAGTCTAATCTCCGAAAAAGGTGTGATATGTATCCAACTGTTGCTGAGCGAAAAAGAAATAGGCCTATTAACATAGTAAAGAAAGAAAATTGGGAAGACTTTGTTGATTTCTGCTCTACTCCTGAAGATAATATTCGTCGTGAAGTTGGTAAGGAAGCGAGGAAAAAAGTTAAGGTGCTACATACAACTGGTAGGACTGGATGCGCGAGGGTAGCACATAATCTGGTAACTTAATATACATAACTATATTTCTTTATTTATTTTTTTGCGTTTTTCTGTTCTTACATTTTGTTGCAATATAATATTTTGTCTCTCTTTTGATATAGAAAAAGGAGAGTCCTACTGGCGAGGCCAATAGAAGTATGTTATACGTGACCACACATATGCCTAAGAATACTAATTCCTCTACCAGCTCGAACGATTACATTGTAAGAATAATTCTCTTTCAATTGTAACAATAATTTGTTGATTTTGAGTTTCATTAATCATATATATATATATATATATATATATATATATATATATATATATATATATATATATATATATATATATATATATATATATATATATATATATAGAGGATAAAAAAAAAAAAAAAAAAAAAAAAAAAAAAAAAAAATATATATATATATATAGAGGATGAGGGAGGTGAGGTGCCACCCTATGGAGGGTGTCTACTTGTCACCCCCACATGCTATCATCATGCACCCATGTGCATGATGATAGCATGGGGGGGTGACAAGTAGACACCCCCCCGTGAGGTGGCACCCTACCTCCCTTATTCTCTCTCTCTCTCTCTCTCTCTCTCTCTCTCTATATATATATATATATATATATATATATATATATATATATATATATATATATATATATATATTTTAAACGGTGTGTGTGGTATATATATATATATATATATATATATATATATATATATATATATATATATATATATATATATAAATACACCGTTTAAAATATATATATATATATATATATATATATATATATATATATATATATATATATATATATATATATATATATGCACCGTTTTTATATCTTGTAGGAAAAAATTAGAAAGCTTGTAGAAGATGATCCGTACTTGGGACAAAATGATTTGGACAATGATCCTGTTGCAATGGTTTGTGAGATAATCCCCTTGCTATTTATTTCTTGTTGAAAAAAATTCGAAAGCTTGTAGAAGATAATCCCGTTGCTATTTATGTTGTTTAGGTACTCGGACGTGGTAGAAAGGGTTATGTTCGTGGCATGGGTGGAGGTGTTTCAAAGACAGAGATTCGTGCTTCAGCGGCAAGTAGAGAGGTTGCTCGTCAATTGAAGAATAAAAATGAAGCTATGGAGACGGATCTAATTACACTTAAAGAAGAAATGGCTACAATCAAAGAAATGATAAAAAACAACCATCCAAAAACAAGACAATAGTCATCATCATCACTTCATGGTTCTTCTGAGGTATAAATACTGATCTTAACTTTTGCTTCTGAGGTATAAATTACTAAAATGTTGATTTTAGAAATAAGTCGAGGATAGTTGATTTTAGAAATCAATCGAGGAATCGACATATATTCAGTAATAATCCAAATAGTGGTATTTCTTTGTTCAGTCATCCATGTTATCCAAATTGGTATTTCTTTGTTCAGTTGTCCGTGGTATTGCTTTGTTCAGTCATCCAAAATGCATCCAAAATGCAGGGTCTTACAAATAGACCTGAGAACAAAATACTAGTCTTATCATGCTTGTGTAACCTTCGATCTGAGCTTTTGTCGGTAAAATTCCCTATTCAAAATTATAAACATGATCCTTTTATCATCAAACTGATAGATAAATGAATGTGAGTGATGAAGCGAAAGTTTGTTTAAGCCACAATCTTATGTAAGGTTGGATGGCCTAATATAACAAGGTGGGACTTGGATAATTAACAACAACAATAATATGTTTTTTTGTTAAACCTCAATGAAATAGCCTCAACCTAGCAGATCATTTTACATGTCCAATTCAAACACGACCCCTGGGCAGTCAAACCAGGTTATAACCCTGTTCAGGATGATTACCTCCTCCAGAATCAGTCCCCTGAGTCCAAGCACGGATAAACCTGGAGAACCTTTGGCAATCTTTGATAAAGTGAATATGAACACCTTAGCCTTTGGGAACTATCACTCCTTTGAAAACCAAATCGTCAAAAGAATATTGAGTCCTATATATGCACGCACGGTTCACCCTCTTTTCTTCCTCAACAGAGCTTCTGCATTGGTGTTACCCAAATAAATCCTCTCCTTTACTGTTTTCTGTAGAACCAGCTCGTTCGCCCTCCTGGACTTGTAACTGCAGAAAGCATAACAACTCCCTCCCCCTGTTGATGTTGCCAATATCTACTGCTGCAATCATTCCTGGTGTTTCTACTGTTTGGGGCAGCCTACAACCTGTGAATTTGTCGTTGTTGGTCCTCTGGTTTCTGTTATTGCACATTTAGATCAAATTGATGATTTTTCTTATTGATAATTCTGATCACTAATCTAATCCATTCATTTTGGATCCACTTTGTGAATTTGCATCAACCTCCAAACTATTTGAATTTTCTTATTGATAATTCCGACGATGCAGATCAAAAAGGATGTTCAAATGAATGATTTTTCTTTCAATTTTTTGCAGGAGAAGGATAACAAATCATCTCAAAACCAAAAGGTTTGTGTATGTACGCACTGAAACAATTAGACACTTAAATTCTCCGAAGTTCTGCAGACATTGTTCCTGTCTTTCTGATTGTTGGAACAGCTATTGAAATAATCGATTCAGTTCAGTATCTCCCAATTCATCTTTATATAAAAAATGGAAATCAAAGGTTGACAGGTGCATGAGTACATACCTGACTAGTTGCAACACTATAAACCTTCTCTTCAAGACGGACAACCACCTTTTTTTAGTTCATTTAATAAGCCCTCAGGAACAGACATAGACGCATGCATCTGTATATACTCCAGTCTAAGGAAAGAAATCAATGAGTAATCATGTTAACTACTTAGAATGCCATGCACACTTAGCATTGTTATTATAATGTATATGACTCGATGATGCTGAACTTCTTTTCCTATACTTACATGTGCTTAACTTGTACTTCTGAACTCTTTGGCTCTTCTAGTTTGGTAAGTGCACACTTATATTCCTACACCTTGGATTGGTTTACATACAGGTTTCATCTGCCAAGGGTTTTTAGTACAAGTTACTTATGGTGTGTTGTTGAGTCATGAAGTGACATTTTTAAATAGGTTATCTGGGCTTCAGGTTCATATCACACTCGAGACACTTTTACTGCAGGTGTTCGTTCTGTGTGTGATAGCAAGTAGTCCCAGGACCCAGATAAGATTTCCCATGGATAGGCATGCCAGTTTCGAAGAGAAGAAAATGTTCATACAGAAAATATATACACAAATGGCACGAAGCCACGGCTCAATTGTTTATACTAGCATTTAGTATCAGCCTGATGTCTATAAGTTGAGCTATAATTTTCAGGTCTCCCACCACCACGTGAAAAGAAAGTTAGGTTGTGAACTTTGACATATGCTTTCCGTATTCATAATTACAAACTTTGCTTCTGTTTACACATGGTGTTTTTATCTTCTGATCTATGCTACGCTTACTATTTGAGATAAAGGAATAAAGAATTGCATCTTTCTATGTAAATTCCAGTAGTTAATATTGTATTTTTGTGTTTCAATGGTTGTAGGTACCGGAACAATCTGGCTTGCCAAAGACATGTTTTCTAAAGGACTTCAAAAGAAAACACATTGCTTTTGGACACTTAAATTCCGATGCACCGCCAAAGGAAGATGTTTATAGTATCATCGTCGATGAAATATTTGACCGCAGTGCATATTTGTTTGAAGGGGATGGAACGTTTGAAGAAATTATGCTTGGTGATATGATCAATTGGCCAAAAGAGTCCGTTCAATTTATTAGGATTTGAATATTAGCATTTAGTTTTTTTTGTAGTGAACTTCGTATGTATTCTGAAATACTACTACTTTTTCAGTTTGGATGTTATGTGTGAGAACAACTGCAAGTATTTGGATGCTACAAATACAATTTCTACTTGGTGATATTCAATATCAATTGAGACTTTGAATCAATTGTCAGTTATGTTCATAAGTTATGTTCATTTTGATTGAATGTGTTCATTTTCAATTGTGATTCGTGAATGATTTGTCCACTATCAATTTTGAATCGAGTCTTTTGATTTATATTCAGATTCAATATTTGTGTACTGGTTTACAACAAAAATAGGTTTAATTAATTAAAAATAATTTTAGTGAATATTTTGTAGAATTTCGACGGATATCACCTGTCAAAAATAGACAGGTATGTCGAATTGTGTTAAGCGGGATAATTGACAGAAGAAGTCCGCCGTTTATTATATGACAGACGAAATCCGTCGTTTTCTCCACCTACGTATCGACGGTAGAAAATCGTCATTTATAGTAAACTATATTTTATTATTGACGGACCATGTGACGGTCCAAAATCGTCAATAACAACAGTTTTCGACGGTTTTAGCCTGTCGAAAAACGCGAATTCTGACATAGTGAAAGACGGTCACTAGATACTATGATAATCACCTTAAACTATGCTAGGCCCTCTGGCTCACAAGAATCTACCAAATTAGTGATCCCGTCTATCAGTAAATAAGTCTTCCAACTATCGGGATATGACAATGGCACCAAGTTTTAGACGTTTGGGAAATTTGGTAAAAATCATATATTGGTATCCTCGATTTTTCTCGTTCTGTGAAATATTCGCACAATCATCAAAATTCAGGAATCCACATGAGTCTGCCAAATCAATATCCCAAGATCATACTCCCAATACTACTCAATCCTTGAATATATCCAAAATTACAATCCTGATGCATATATGACAACGGGTAGTCATATCTGGCTAAACTAGAATATCATCTAGAGGGATAGTCAGGGAACATGAATGTAATAATTTACGCCGCCAAAACTGGTAAGGATTGCATAAACCACTCTAGAGCAGATCCATGACCGTTAAACCAAACAAGGATCGGGGTTACAGACCGTCTCCCGAGTAGAACCGTGCTCCTTATGCTATCCGACGGACAAGACATGTCAATAGCTAGGTGATTAGTCTAATCATGAGTCTACCTATAAGGCATTGGGATCAGGTATCTATACTACGATAAATCTGTATGAGTCTGTTTAGCAAACCAAATGAATGGTTCTGCCCAAATCTTCGAACCAAATCCCCGATCGAAGATTCTGAAAATTTTGACAAAATCTATGTATTTCTTAAACCATAGCTCCCTGCGATATGTAGTGTCCCGCTCCTCGTGGTTCACTATGTAATACCCACGGCTTGTTGACTCAGCCTTGTCTGAGTATTATTTGGGAAAACCTTTGCCGGTATCGCTGGATCACGGACGAAATACGATGAACCTTTCCAACTAATGGATCGGGTTCTATTGAAATAAGTCCAATAGTTTTCATTGAATGTTTTTGTTGCTTGATTTTAATGAATGCATTTTCATATTGGTTTTCGATTGTCATGACCCGCTCCCGAATAATCGGATACGAGTCGGACACGTCCAGCCTTCATTGGTAGACACAATGAAGTAAGCTGTACAAGTCTAAGAAAAATATCCAAGTGGCATGATAAAATACATCACATCATCTATAACGTCCCCGAGAGACACTACATCACTAGTTATTATTACAACTTTAAAAAAAAAAGAAATAATACCGAAGACAAATCCGGTAGCCTGAATAAAAGATACAAATATGAAATCTCCATTATACAAATATCTAGAATAAATCACTAGACAAAATCTAGAAAGGAAACTAGGCTAAATTCCTGCAGTTCCTAAGTCAAGAGTCATAATTCCATCCTGCTCAGCTAAGACTTCGGGCTCTGGCCTATAAAGGTTGGACAAGATCCTCAAGTTTACCTACAACATATTCAGTCAGGAGCGGAGCAAAGTACAATCTACGATAATAAAACAAGTACAACATGGTGAATAAGTAAAAAACAAGGAAACAGGATAAACATGAAACTGTAAATGCATAAACTAACACTATGAAACAATATATCATGACATGAATTTTTGAAATAGCTACTAGAGTATGTGACCGACTGGGTAAGATCATGAAGCACAAGTAATGGTACGACTTAGAGTCCCACGTACACGATATGAGACCTAAGCTATCATGTATTGCCTAACTAGCATTTGACAATGTGAACCATAAACATAGACCAAATCGTGTAATAATGTGTCCAATATTCAAAAGAACATGACATGAAGTAAATAAATCAAAACCATAGAAGTATTTGCCTTCCTCTGGGTGATCGGTAATAGAAAAGTAGTAATCTCTATGTCCACATAGCTTATGTACAAGTTGGTTAGGTTCTAAACATCTAATATTGCTAACAAGTCATCTTATTTGTTTCTAGCTAACTAGCCAATAATCCATTTCCACTATAAGCTAATTACGCACATATATATATATATATATATATATATATATATATATATATATATATATATATATATATATATATATAAACTAACTTAATCTATTGCTAACAGAAAGCATATAAACTAACTAATTAATTATAGAAGAGAGTTAATTTAATTTTGTATGCTAGCAAAATAGCAAGAAATATATTTAAATAATAACTAGCTATATCTACAAAAGTTTATAGTAAAATCATTTAGGTTAACAAAATACTAACTACATTAGGCAAAAAATTTGTTGACTAAAATATTTTTACTAACATTACTAGGAAAAAGTAATAATAACACTGAGTTACACACACAAAAAAAAAAAAAAAAAAAAAAAAAAAAATCTAATAGAGCAGCTCAGAAAAATCCCAAGCCCAGAACATATCAAGACCAGCCCAACCTACATTCCTTACCGCTGCTGATTAATAATTCTTGTCAAAAGAATTAAAGCCCAATATCTGCCCATCATCAAATAATACTCGACCTTTAAAATCAGGAACCAAACTGAACTATCCAAAGGGAAATCAACTGAAATCAAATGAATTCATTTGAATTCAAAATTTTCTGCCAGTGCACAGTCCTTGCTAGAGTCTAACTCATTCTACAATTCCAATTCGAAATTAAAACCAACTGGCCCAAACCAATCGGGTCCACACCCACAAAACCCGACCGGCCCACCTCTATTGCCCGGCCACACCACCACTTCAAATTTGGCACATCTAATACTGAGTCCCCACAGAATGGACCCACACTCGAATAACAAAAATATGCAAAGCTTATGCTCAGAAGAAATCCAAGCCCAGCTAAAATTCAAATTTAACGGTTGCCTCTCTCACCCAACCGAAACACATACAGAAACAGATTACACAACTTAACAGAATTATGAACACATATAATTCAAGGGTGCGACTATCCCCACCCCACCACATGCTAAGCACATCCCAAAAATAAAAAAAATTCCTATTCTACCCCTCCCCTCCCCTCCCCCGAACTGCTCAGCACACCCCACCTCCTCCCGACCCCCTTCCTCCTCCTCTCGCCGAGCCTCCTCCTCCTCCTCCCCCAATTCCGACCCCTCCTCCTCCGACCTTTGACCCCGACCTCCGACCCCGGAGGAGGAGGAGGGATCGGGAGGGGGGGGAGGAGGAGGAGTAGGGGAGGGGGTCGGGAGGAGGTGGAGGAGGATCGGCGGGGGGGGGGGGGGGGGGGGGGGGGGGGGGGGTCGGGAGGGGAGCGGGAGGAGGAGGAGGAGGATCGGCGGGAGGAGGAGACGGAGGGGAGGGAGGGGAGCGGGAGGAGGAAGAGGAGGGTCGGCGGGAGGAGGAGGAGAAAGGTCGGCGGGAGGAGGGGAAGGGTCGGGTGGAGGAAGAGGAGGAGGAGGCGGCTCGGCGGGAGGAGGAGGAGGGGGAGGGTCGGGTGGAGGAGGAAGAGGAGGAGGCGGCTCGGCGGGAGGAGGAGGAGGAAGGGGGTCGGGAGGAGGTGGGGTGTGCTGAGCAGTTCGGGGGGAGTGAGGGGAGGGGTAGAATAGGAAAAAAAATTATTTTTGGGGTGTGCTTAGTATGTGGTGGGGTGCGGATAGCCGCACCCATAATTCAAGCCCTACAGACAAAACTCAACTTCGAATACAGAATTTAAATTCCCATCCTCGCCAAGTCTGGACACGGTCAAGTCTGGACACGACTAAAGTTGGACACGAACACCGCCAGACACGAACAAGGCCGGACACGAGCCATTGCTGGACACGATCCGACCCAAAACCCGTCCCTGTCCAGAACCTCTATCAACCCCAGATGCAAATTGATATGTCTATAACATCGAAATAGAAGTAGTATGATACCGGGAAAAATAAATCCGAACTGGAATGATGTTGCAAATCCAAAGAATCAGACACGGTCCCCTCGTGTCCAAATGACTCAAACTCCTACTGAAACATTTTTACAAACAGTTGCAGGGCATAAAAGGAATATGAGACTCTTAGATGAACGAAAATTAAACTTCAAGGAATCAAAGCAACAAGGATTCCATAATCAAAACTTATGATTGAATCAAACTTCATCTGCCAGTTGAATTTTCGAACCAACAATTGTTCCATCGATCTGGTTTCTGAATGGAGTAAGTGATCTCGTTGGCTCGTCGTGGATTGATCGGATCGATCAATCCTCTGTCGATCAGAATAGAGTTTAAACAACTCTTCGAACAGCCGGAACAAGGAAAGAAGATCAAAGAGAAAACTTAAGAACTCCTTATCATTCGTTGCTGTGCTTCGCCGAGATCTGCAGACGTCGCCGCCAGTGGTGGGAAGGACAATGCCTAATCGCCGTCAGTGACGGTGGCTGGCTTCGCCATGGTTATGATCGACGCAACACTGCGGAGAAGTAGACCTCAGATCAACCGAGAACCTGTCCGACACGATGGTGCGCCGCCGCTGTCTTCATCGCCGGAGAAGGAGGTCCTCGTGTGCCGATGCCGGGAAGGAATAGAGGCTAGCTACTGTCGTCGCTCGGTGTAGCGAAGGCCTTGGCCATGGACGGTCTTCTACAAAATTAGGGTTAGGGTTCGGAGAGATTGTGGTGAAGAAGGAAGAGGAGATTTGGGAATCTCGAGCAGAGGAATGGAAAATTAGAACAGAAAATTTCATCCCAGGGGATGAAATTATAGGTATTTGCGCTGAACGGGACGATTTTTTGCAAAATTGCAAAGTTAAGAACACAACTCCAACTGAATTGGAGTCTCCACAACTCAATTGGAGGCTTGGAGGAGCGGCCTCCAAATGAGTTGGCATTTGGGGGGGGGGGGGGGGGGGGGGGGGGGGGGGGGGGGGAGCTCCAACGCCTACTTTCCATTCTTCTTTTCTTTCTTTCTTTCTTCTTCTGCTTTTTCATTCTTCTGTTTTTTTGTGGGAGAGGCTGTCCATTGTTTTGTGAGGCTGCCTATTGTTTGGGGGGGAGGCTGCCTATTGTTTCCAATTCAGAGGGTGGGAGTTGCCGCTGTTTTTTTAAAACAGTGGGCTACCTCCCCTCTATATAATCTCAAGTAATCCTCATATTCTTCATAAACTCAACTCAGCTCTCCTCATCTTCTTCTCCAGAATCCCAACCAAGCTTTGATCTCTCCTTTCTCCACAATCACAGCAGATGGCGAACGAAAATGATGGTCGTATTCCCGGTGGACCGACTACGGAGTTGATTAAGAAGCAACTTAAATTAAATTGTGGAAATGTCCATTTTAGTTAGTAGTTATCTAATACATTTTAAATGTTAATTTTGAAAATTTTAACAGTTATTTGATCATGATCGGGAATTACGTCTCCGAGAGCATGGAAATTGACGGAAAGAGAGACGATATAACACATGGGTTTTAAATGACGCCCAAAAGGCCCTGGTCCAATCTTTCGGGTTTTCAATATTTAGACCAAATTAAATTTCTCATTCACGACGTTCATCTTATTTTAAGTCTTGCTGAACGTTGGTGGCCCGAACGTAACACTTTCCAACTTCAAGTAGGGAGATGACGATCACGTTATGTGATGTCGCAAACATATTGGGATTGCCTATTACAGGAGACCCAATATATTTCAACCAATAATCTACTCCATCTAATCTGATTACTACTTATCTCGGAGTTATGCCTCCATCGGATCTGCGAGGTAGCAGTTATGTCACATTTTCATGACTTCGTAGAAACTTCATGGATTTAAATTGCACCATGGACAACGAGACGGTTGTCGTAGATGATATACAGGTACGTATTTTAATTAGTTAAAGTTGTAAGGATTTATTAGTATTTAGTAAAAAGATTTGCTTTCTTTTTTTCAGCTAAAAATGGTATAAGTCGCACATTAACCGTATTTCCATTTGCGTCGGAAAAGAGAATAGCACCACATAAAGCGAGCAAGTATGCTCTAGTACACTGAATAATCTGAAAAAAAGAAAGCAAATCTTTTTACTAAATACTAAATAAATTCTTACAACTTTAACTAATTAAAATACGTACCCGTATATCATCTACGACAACCGTCTCGTTGTCCATGGTGCAATTTAAATCCATGAAGTTTCCACGAAGTCATGAAAATGTGACATAACTGCTACCTCGCAGATCCGATGGAGGCATAACTCCGAGATAAGTAGTAATCAGATTAGATGGAGTAGATTGTTGGTTGAAATATATTCGGTCTCCTGTAATAGGCAATCCCAATATGTTTGCGACATCACATAACGTGATCGTCATCTCCCTACTTGAAGTTGGAAAGTGTTACGTTCGGGCCACCAACGTTCAGCAAGACTTAAAATAAGATGAACGTCGTGAATGAGAAATTTAATTTGGTCTAAATATTGAAATCCGAAATATTGGACCAGGGCCTTTTGGGCGTCATTTAAAACCCATGTGTTATATCGTCTCTCTTTCCGCCAATTTCCATGTTCTCGGAGACGTAATTCCCGATCATGATCAAATAACTGTTAAAATTTTCAAAATTAACATTTAAAATGTATTAGATAACTACTAACTAAAATGGATATTTCCATAATTTAATTTAAGACAACATAGTAAAAACAGGACAATCAATCTAATATATTATTTATTAAAATTATTGAAATAAAATAAATCACCTCTCCAGTAAATATTTTATCGGATATATGATTTTTTCGTTGCTTCTTAATCAACTCCGTAGTCGGTCCACCGGGAATACGACCATCATTTTCGTTCGCCATCTGCTGTGATTGTGGAGAAAGGAGAGATTAAAGCTTGGTTGGGATTCTGGAGAAGAAGATGAGGAGAGCTGAGTTGAGTTTATGAAGAATATGAGGATTACTTAAGATTATATAGAGGGGAGGTAGCCCACTGTTTTGAAAAAATAGCGGCAACTCCCACCCACTGAATTGGAAACAATAGGCAGCCTCTCCCCCAAACAATGGGCAGCCTCACAAAATAATGGACAGCCTCTGTCACGCCCCGATTCGTAGAGTCATTTATTCACATAATTTATCTCTTAGAATCGATCGTCCTCGCTTGGGCGTGATGCCGTACAAGTCTGGAATTGCACTTGTACAAGGCAAAGATGATACATAATTATTAATCTTCAATAGAAACACATCGCAGCGGCAGAAGCAGACAAATTGAAGTTAATGAGGACAATCTTTCTTATTGAATAGAAGTAAATCACTTCTTTATAGCAACAAAGATAAAAGGACAACTTGAAGTCACACAGAGACATATGGAACTTTATTTTCTTTATTGATAATCGAAGAAAAGTACAAGACTTGTATTGAAGTACAATGTTTACAACACATCTCACTTTACAATGAAAGCCAACTGAATAATGCTATACAACTTACATTTGATACATGGATACATTGGATTACAACTCGATACACTGACTTGGCTTACAATCTCACTGGTATAGCTGATTACAATGTTCCATACATTATGCCCTTTATATACAGAAGACATCATCTTGTGCAAGGAGAGCTTCTGTATGCCCAACAAATCTTCGATGCCGCGGAACCAATCAAGTCAACTCTTCGTGTGTAGAATATCCCAAGCAAGAGCACCTGCCCACAAACGTGGGTCAGTACATCATCTATGCACTGGCGAGTAGAATCCAACCCACTCGTATAAACCAACATTTAAGTGATCATTTAAGCAAGCATTTATTAGTATGATCTTTCTACTTGGGGCCTGGCATCAGTTTACAGTTCATGGGTAATAATCAGAGTGAAGCATGTAAACATATTCTTAATAGCATTCATGTGGACACAACATTTTAGCATTCTTCGTGTTATCATACAAAGGCATCATTGAGGCATACTAGGTGTTATCATGAAAAGGCATCATTAAGGCATCGTTAACAGTAACATCTTAAACATGTTATGACAGTCATCACTTCAAGCATCACTTAGCATGTATGTTGTATTTTGAGCAATGATTATAGCATGGCATCTTTCTAGCATACTCAATTTAACATGTTAAGCAGGATCTCATACTGAAAGGCTACATACAGCATCATTTACTTATTTGGAATGTAAGCACGCAAGTTAAACCAACACGTATATTGAATTATCACATTAAGTGATTTCTTACCGATAGCCGACTCCCTCGTACCTGTATAAAATATAGGATAATATGATATTCTTACTCTGTCTGCACAAAACATTCATTAGCATGCATCCTGACTACATGACCACTGGTGATTGTGCACCATGTCGACGTGCCATATAGGACTTCATAGGGTATGGGATGTACCCTTCACCAGGTTGCGAGCCCGAATGAGGATCCCAATACCGTGCTACCAAAGCACCAATTCCTCCTAGGCCGACTCGATCCCACCGTCGCGGGTACCGTTCGAGGAAATCCTTGTATACAAGTACGTCTATGGTCATGCGAATGCGTGTCCGACCCGATCGTGTTCGAAGTCGCATGATACAATAATAAGATAAGAAAAGGCAACAGTTCATCATCTCCTCTTTCCAATATTTCCACCTGTTCACTTGGTGATCTCAATGATCCCAAGCCTCATCATTTCTCATTGCATCAATCATTGCAACATTTCTCATATCATTCCTTTCTAAAAGAAACAAATAACATTTTATTCATACCGATAGGACCTGCATCATTTCATTCATATCATAGGGACAATATTCTTTCTTTCATTGCTTAGAAGGAAGCGAGCAACAGCAACAGTTATACAGAATATACATGATTCTAGTGTTTCATTCAATTCTTTGTGTTAATAGCATAGCCAGTTCATTACTCATGTATCATTCTCGTAGCATCTCATTACTCAAGTAATTTATTCATTTCATCAAGATTAAGCATAAGAGACATTATCGATTCATTCTCAGGCATCAAGTTACATTAGCAGTTCGAGTGTGATTAAATCAGCAATTCAATATTCATGTCTTATTCATTTCAATAATCCACAACATAGGCATCTCTATTATTCAGCAACTAAGACATGGAACATTTAGGGAAGATTCATAGCATCACATTATTCCATTTATTAAGCATACAGGAATAAGGAGGAAGGAGGACAGTTCCACTTGCCTGCATAAAAGGGTCTTCCTGCTCAATTCCCGCTAAGCGTAGCTCCACCAGCAAGCCACGTTCCAATACCCATTCCGTCTAGCCAGCTAAGAGAGACTACATCAGTCTCAACTCTCTTGATCTTCAACACAAGTCGTGGTCCAACATTCTGATCCCATCCAACAAGCCAACCAAATGCCTCGTACGGAGCGGGGCATTACATAATATACCACTCAGAAAAGTTTCGTCCTCGAAACTTAAGGAACCAACTCTTTCTACTAGATTCTTTTAGTCACAATGAGTTACTCATTCAGCTTTAATTCAATATTCATTTTAGCCCACTTGATCATTTTCAAAATAGCTATCCAATTGTATCATTTTAATCAATCAACGATTCAATCCATCTTTTTCTTTTTCCAAATACTTGCAACTTCTCATTGATTCACCAACATTTGTCTCGCATTTTTATCTCGGTCGCAACATATCACTTCGTTTGGATCCATACACATATTTTAGGCGTCCCCAAAATATATGTATTTCAGCCAAAGTTCGCGCTAATACGATAAATTCTTCCAACAATATTATCTCAGTCGCAACCTATCACTTCGGCTGGATCCATACACATATTTTAGGCGTCCCCAAAATATATGCACTTCAGCCAACTTTCATGATAGTATAATTCAATCAGCCATGATATAACTCTCTTTCTCAAATCAGACTTAGCATACTTTCAATTGACTTATCACTTTATTCACTTATCACAATCACTATCTTTCAGGGACAACTCTCTATCCAAGCATAATATTTTAACATTCGGTCAAGGGTCCAATCTTAGAGCCAATCATATCAAGAGTTCACAATATGAAATTTATTCCTTTCCAAATCCAACAATATTTCTCACCGAGGCAATTCATCTTTTCTAAAAGATACAATCCGACATCACCAACTATCGATTATCCAAGTCAGGGTATAATTCTATGCAACAGTCAAGGTTAACCCAGCTACCCGACTATAGATACCTATCCAACATTTTCGTCATGAGCAGTCAATTCCATCTCATATAATAATTCACTATTCGATACATACAAATCAAGTCTCATCCCACGATTCTATTTCCCGCTATAGGCCGGCACATAATTCTCAAGGGTCAAACATCTCTAAGGTTCATATTGGAGCATATATATAACATATCACTCTTAGGTTGTACTCATCACCATCTCTCGTTCAATGCCACAAGGTTATTCTATGGGTCGCCAACGGCCATCTATTATTCGGTCCAGTCTCAATGGTCAGCTATACCGACAGCTATACCTAATCATTCAAGTGACTTCCCTAGAGTGGACGGCTACTAGGGATCATGCTAGTTTCTTTCTTAGGGCCAACAAGCAACCGACAGCTCTAAGGAACTCTACCCAAACCTATGGGTATCAACTCAGTCTGAATACTAATCTCTATTGTCGGCTATGCCAACAATTGGTAAGTCCTCAATTGGTCACTAGGGCCAAGTCTATCTATCCAGGGTCTTCCTCAAGGAAATAATTCCCACAGAGGCTCATTCTAGACTTACCCGACGATCGACTAAGATCGATCTATCAACATTACGGTCCATCCCAATCCGACATACGATCTTCATCGTTCTAATAATCCATCAAGTAAATTCTCAATGATCCAAATTTCTATTCCAATTCCTTTGTACCCACATAAACCCATAAACCAAGGTTAACTATTCAAGGGTCATCGATCCCGATAGTTTTAACATAACTATGGAATCATGCTATTTGGTTCGTATGACAGAGTCACACCACTAAGTGGTAAGCCAACAATCTATATCCCAACCAACAATCACTTATACCGATATTATCCAACACGTTTGAAATTTCTTGTTCCCATTCGTTTCTCAATCATCAAACTCTCTTACGGGCATTCTTAAATTTTGTTCCTTTTCCAGCCGTCAAAATCTTATATAGACATTCTTAAAATTCTCTATCTCAAGGATCGAGTAGTTCATTCCATTCAATCCGACAATTTATGTATCAATTAACCATCCTCTACGCAACACAAAGATTCAGGGTTGCTACTTGTTACTTTTCTAGTTCAATTCAATTCCTCAACATCCATGCACATATCCAACGACTATCCTTTGGTGATCAAGATGGATTAATATCTATTACACCTTAGGATCAAGGCACAATTTCTAATATTCTTTTGGTTCACCGACAATATTTCTAGAACTTTCAGCTTAGCAATCAACATTGTATTAGCCACAAATAATTTGCATCTAACCAATCGAAATCAACATTCAGATATTCTAAGCCACAGCATTCTTTAGCCAAATCTATTTACCCATAGCATACTAACGGTCTTACTAGTCTGAGTCATCACTCGACTAAACAATTTCTAACCAAGCCACCAGTTACCATATCCGAAAATCTCGCTACTCAACGTAACATTACCGTCAAGGGACATTCGAGTCATCCAGCAACAATACATGACTCCCAGCTAAGTCTCGGTACTACCAGTACCCACAGATAATCTCATTGCTATTCTATGGAAAGGGTCAATATACATCTCGTTCTGAGGTGGTAGAGGCAATATACCACTCAGAAACGAAGCCATCCCTAAACAATACCAACCCAATTCTATTCCGGACATTCATGATCTACAATGATCATAATACTTAACCAATAACTCGGGGTCTTAATATCACAAGCCAACATTCTTAGGATCTCAAAGGTACTAGCCATCACCCCTGAGTCGACTCATCAGTTATGTCGAACTCATCCATCAATTATTTCATTCATAATTCTTTTCCAACATCACATGCAATTCTCATCTTGTCGCAGCATACATAGCCACCTTTCTTTTATTTCCATAATTCCAACCAGCATTCACACTATAGCATATTATGGCATCGAGTCATTGTTGGGTTATTTGTGTCCAAACCAACAAAATTATTCATTCAGGGGCATCACAATGTATATAGACTTATTGTATGGAACATCCAGTGAGCAGCCAAGAGGGTCAATGAATTTTTTTTTTTTAGACACAAGCAACATAGGATGATTGCAGAACGACGACAGCATAATCGCAGAAGCAATCTTTGATTTAATCTCGGAAGCAACGTTGAGTAATCGCGGAAGCAACTTTGGTTAATCGCCGATGCAACTTTGATTTGAAACGAATCCAAGAAGAGACCAAGGACGTAAAGCCGTGCTCTGATACCAATTTGTCACGCCCCGATTCGTAGAGTCATTTATTCACATAATTTATCTCTTAGAATCGATCGTCCTCGCTTGGACGTGATGCCGTACAAGTCTGGAATTGCACTTGTACACGACAAAGATGATACATAATTATTAATCTTCAAATAGAAACACATCGCAGCGGCAGAAGCAGACAAATTGAAGTTAATGAGGACAATCTTTCTTATTGAATAGAAGTAAATCACTTCTTTATAGCAACAAAGATAAAAGGACAACTTAAAGTCACACAGAGACATATAGAACTTTATTTTCTTTATTGATAATCGAAGAAAAGTACAAGACTTGTATTAAAGTACAATGTTTACAACACATCTCACTTTACAATGAAAGCCAACTGAACAATGCTATACAGCTTACATTTGATACATGGATACATTGGATTACAACTCGATATACTGACTTGGCTTACAATCTCACTGGTACAGCTGATTACAATGTTCTATACATTATGCCCTTTATAAACAGAAGACATCATCTTGTGCAAGGAGAGCTTCTGTATGCCCAACAAATCTTCGATGCCGCGGAACCAATCAAGTCAACTCTTCGTGTGTAGAATATCCCAAGCAAGAGCACCTGCCCACAAAACGTGGGTCAGTACATCATCTATGCACTGGCGAGTAGAATCCAACCCACTCGCATAAACCAACATTTAAGTGATCATTTAAGCAAGCATTTATTAGTATGATCTTTCTACTTGGGGCCTAGCATCAGTTTACAGTTCATGGGTAATAATCAGAGTGAAGCATGTAAACATATTCTTAATAGCATTCATGTGGACACATCATTTTAGCATTCTTCGTGTTATCATACAAAGGCATCATTGAGGCATACTAGGTGTTATCATGAAAAGGCATCATTAAGGCATCGTTAACAGTAACATCTTAAACATGTTATGACAGTCATCACTTCAAGTATCACTTAGCATGTATGTTGTGTTTTGAGCAATGATTATAGCATGGCATCTTTCTAGCATACTCAATTTAACATGTTAAGCAGGATCTCATACTGAAAGGCTACATACAGCATCATTTACTTATTTGGAACGTAAGCACGCAAGTTAAACCAACACGTATATTGAATTATCACATTAAGTAATTTTTTACCGATAGCCGACTCCCTCGTACCTGCATAAAATACAGGATAATATGATATTCTTACTCTGTCTGCACAAAACATTTATTAGCATGCATCCTGACTACATGACCACTGGTGATTGTGCACCATGTCGACGTGCCATATAGGACTTCATAGGGTATGGGATGTACCCTTCACCAGGTTGCGAGCCCGAATGAGGATCCCAATACCGTGCTACCAAAGCACCAATTCCTCCTAGGCCGACTCGATCCCACCGCCGCGGGTACCGTTCGAGGAAATCCTTGTATACAAGTACGTCTATGGTCATGCGAATGCGTGTCCGACCCGATCGTGTTCGAAGTCGCATGATACAATAATAAGATAAGAAAAGGCAACAGTTCATCATCTCCTCTTTACAATATTTCCACCTGTTCACTTGGTGATCTCAATGATCCCAAGCCTCATCATTTCTCATTGCATCAATCATTGCAACATTTCTCATATCATTCCTTTCTAAGAGAAACAAATAACATTTTATTCATACCGATAGGACCTGCATCATTTCATTCATATCATAGGGACAATATTCTTTCTTTCATTGCTTAGAAGGAAGCGAGCAACAGCAACAGTTATACAGAATATACATGATTCTAGTGTTTCATTCAATTCTTTGTGTTAATAGCATAGCCAGTTCATTACTCATGTATCATTCTCGTAGCATCTCATTACTCAAGTAATTTATTCATTTCATCAAGATTAAGCATAAGAGACATTATCGATTCATTCTCAGGCATCAAGTTACGTTAGCAGTTCGAGTGTGATTAAATCAGCAATTCAATATTCATGTCTTATTCATTTCAATAATCCACAACATAGGCATCTCTATTATTCAGCAACTAAGACATGGAACATTTAGGGAAGATTCATAGCATCACATTATTCCATTTATTAAGCATGCAGGAATAAGGAGGAAGGAGGACAGTTCCACTTGCCTGCATAAAAGGGTCTTTCTGCTCAATTCCCGCTAAGCGTAGCTCCACCAGCGAGCCACGTTCCAATACCCATTCCGTCTAGCCAGCTAAGAGAGACTACATCAGTCTCAACTCTCTTGATCTTCAACACAAGTCGCGGTCCAACATTCTGATCCCATCCAACAAGCCAACCAAATGCCTCGTGCGGAGCGGGGCATTACAAGCCTCTCCCATAAAAAAACAGAAGAATGAAAAAGCAGAAGAAGAAAGAAAGAAAGAAAGAAAGAAAGAAAGAAAAGAAGAATGGAAAGTAGGCGTTGGAGCTCCCCCCCCAAACCGCCAACTCATTTGGAGGCCCCCCCCCCTCCAAGCCTCCAATTGAGTTGGAGTCTCCATATGGAGACTCCAATTCACTTGGAGTTGTGTTCTTGACTTTGCAATTTTGCAAAAATCGTCCCGTTCAGTACAAATACCTATAATTTCTTCCCTTGGGATGAAATTTTCTGAAATTAGAACATAGAGATCCATTCTCTCTCTCTCTCTCTCTCTCTCTCTCTCGTGTGTGTGTGTGTATATATATATATATATATATATATATATATATATATATATATATATATATATATATATATATATATATATATATACTAGCATATGTGCACGTGCCTTGCACGTATTTTAATATTTCTTAATTAGTTTAGGAAGACCAAAGGGTAGTCTTCCTAATTACTAAGTTGTCCTTATTAAAATTAATGAACTATTTTTAATTAGTATAAGTATGTAAGGGTATTTTCGGAATTTAAAAGTTTCACCATCTAAGTTTTCCTATTATATAGTAGAATATATATATATATATATATATATATATATATATATATATATATATATATATATATACTAGTAAATGTACGTGCTTTGTACGTATAAAAACATATAATAAGAATTTTATCCAATTATAGTTAACTATGCTTTTAACTCATTTGGTTAAGGTGCAAGATATTTTTCTTGTTTCAGAAAATTTACTGTACAATAAGAAAAATATATAAAATTGCGTAAAACGATACAAGTTAGACAAATTTTGGAAAACGATATGATCCAACAAACGGAGTGTCGAAAATTGGGCACGCTCAATTTCCGACAAACCGTTTGTCGGAAAATGGACAATATCCAAATTTCGACAAATGGTATGTTGGAAATTGAGAGGAATAGGTTAGGGGATGCTGGGTTTGTTGTGTGGTGAATTGGTTTTTTTATTTTGAGTTGGTTTGGTTTTTTTTATTTATGTTTTAGTTGTGTGATGTTGGTTTTATGTTTGAATCGGTTTGGTTTTTTTCGATTTGGTTTATTTCTTGTATGTTGGATTGAGGTTTTAACCGATTGTAAGATAGCCGTTACAATTCCAACGTTACAATTCCAACGGCTATATTACACAATGTTATGTATAAGTACAGAGGAAGCAACGTCTTCTCCCACAAAATTTTATTTTCTTCAAAATCTCTCTCATTCAGTAAGAAGCTCTCTAGTTCGTTGAAAGCTGAAGCTCTCCAGTTCGTTGAAAGCTGAAGCTCCTCTCGTCCTACCTCCATTTGAAAATTCGTCTTGTTGTCAGCATGGATCAAAATCTAACAATACTATGCTCGCTTGGAGGTGTACTAAGTGGGTTAGCCTATGAAGGAGGTTTAATCCAAGTTCTTTTAGTTGATCGAAATATTTCGTTTCTTAGTTTACATAATCTAATTATTGATCAATATTCTATCGATTACGAATTTATATTAGTACATATTTTCGTATCTAATTGTATAAATGTAGATAGTGAAGAAGCATGGAAATTTATTCTTCAAGTGAATGCACAATCACCGTATATTAATATCTATGTCACTCCGCCCCCATCAAGAAATAATAATGTAAGTAATATACCTGCTTGTAATGTAACTTTTAACGTTGTTCCTAGTTCTTCTCACCAAGTTATTCCATTTACTGAAGAAGAACATATAGCAGATGATGGTAATAACGATGATAAAAATAGTGATGATCTAATTGAAAATTTAGATGATGAATTTGATGATTCTGTTGATAGCCTTAGCACTCCTGAATTATTTATTGGAAAACAATTTGAGAATCGTTCTAAATTTAGAAGTTTTATTAGTGATATAGCAATTAGACGTAATTTTACTTGTTCAGCTACTTTAAATAATGCTACTGGGATTATATATAAATATAATAGTTCAAATTGTCATTGGAGGGTATACGCTAAAGCTATAGGTGGAGGCGAAAGATTTTCTATTGCTACACTAGAAAATATTCATTCTTGTTTAGGTGGACTTACAACTGGTTGTCATCCATTAGCTACCACTGTATGGGTTAAAAATCAGATTATTGATAAATTTTGAGATAATCAGTCGTATAGTCCATCTCATGTTGTAAAAGATATATTTAGGGAACATCGAATACATATTAAATACTGTAAGGCTTGGAAAGCTAGAGAACTTGCTCTATCCGAAATAAATGGTAGTTATATTGATGCATATAGTAGTCTCGAAGAGTATGGTCTTAGAATTATTGAGACAAATCCAGGTAGCCAATGTTTTATGAAGATTACAGAAATAATAGGTTTGAAAGAATTTTTATTTGTTTGAAGGCATGCATTGATGGATTTCTAAGGAAATGTTTACCTGTGATTAGTATTGATGCTACTTTTCTTTCCTCTAAATATAGAGGTATTTTATTTATTGCTTGTGCTCATGATCCTAACTATCAACTATATCCTATTGCATATGCTGTTGCTGAGAGTGAAAACACTGATTCTTGGAATTGGTTTTTGTTTAAGAATATCTTTTGAAAGATTTTTTGATGCCTGGAATATAATTTCTTTTATATCAGATAAACAGAAAGGATTGATAAATGCCATGCGTGCTATTTTTTCGGAATCGCCTCATTTTTTTTGTATTCAACATCTTACATCAGTTCTTATTATATATTCATAAAATCTACCCTTTGAACCTGTTTTTTGGCAAATAATTATAAGTAATGCACCATTTGAACATGTTTTTTGGCTCTATCTCAGAAGGATAAGGATTAATACAGTAATGCACCATTTGAAGGATAAGGATAAATACAGTAAGGATAAGGAATGTTGTTTATAAGTAATGTTGTTCGTTCTATCTCAGAAGGATAAGGATTAATATAGTAATGCTATTTATAAGTAATGTTGTCCGTTCTATCTCAGAAGGATAATGATTAATACAGTAATGCACCATTTGAACCTGTTTTTTGGCAAATAATTATAAGTTAATAAAATAGAATATACAAAATTCGACGTAGAATGGTGACTTTTATGTACCTCTGAAATCTTTGGTGAATCAAATTGGCCCCGATATATGTGGGCAACTGAGTAAACACAATGTGCGGGATCTACCGCATCAGTAGTCCACCGTAAAGCGACTGTAAATACATGTGTGTCGCTACTGATACGAGAAAGTGGCCTATCGATAGAAAAATGCTCGTAGGACCAAACCTAAAAAATATATAATATAAGTGTACAAATTGTAAATTATGCCAAATTCAAATAATTTTCGTACCTGGATCAATGTAGCGCATCCATTTATATTTTTCAACAAGCATGACTCGTCGGTTCAGTCAAATCTTTCAGAAATAGCAGAAACCGTAAATTTACCATATCCGATGTGTTAAAAACAAAAATGCATTAATAAGGCCTAGTAAATAGGCTCTGGTGCATGCAATGACCTGAACAGAATATGAAAAAAATTATATTAGATAAATTAAATCGAGATTTCTTCGTCATAAATATTAACCATAAATATAATACTTACCCGTTCCTCATCAACTGAGATTTCTTCGTCACCGATATGATCTACGTACATAAAATTCTGACGAAGCCATGAATAGGACACTAGGCCTTTGCCTTTCAATTTTGGTGCCTCCACACCTAGGTACTCCATGATCATTGTCTCAGCGGAAAATGACTCATCAAATATTATAGGTTCACCTGTGATAGGTAGACCTAAAATATTTGCAACATCTTTAAGCACAATAGTCATTTCTCCGAAAGGTAGCTGAAACGTATTTCGTCCGGGCCACCAACGCTCTACTAGACTGAGAATCAAGTCTCTATCGTGACGTAGAAAACGTATTTGATCAATGTGCTGAAAACCAAATACGTGCAATAAAGCTTCTTGGTCATTAGTCAATTTTCAGAACCAAGTTGGCCCTCATAGCGCCATGTATTATGTTCTCGACACCGCACTTCCTTTTTATAATAACATAGCTATATATAAAACGTACAAACTATGTTATTACAAAACATATAAAATGTAAATTTTATTCACTAACACAATTAAAAGTATATATACCTCTCTAGTAAATATCAGACTACATATGTGCGACTCGCGTTGCTGCTTAATCAATTCTGTAGTTGCCTTCCTGGTATATGACCATCGTTTTGGGTAGTCATCTGTAAAAAATGGTTGTCAAAATGCATTATTTAAATAGTCATGAATAAGATCTACATTATGATCATGATTAAGGTTTACATTAGGTTAGGATTAAGATTATTACTAGGATTTTGAATACGATTAGGATAAAGGTAAATGGTAGGATTAATTTGGGGTTTAAGTTAGGTTCAAGATTAGGTTTAAGTTAGGGTTGGGGTTTAAGTTAGGTTGAAGATTAGGTTTTAGTTAGGGTTGGGGTTTAAAGTTAGGTTCAAGATTAGGTTTAAGTTAGGGTCAAGATTAGGTTTAAGTTGGGGTTCATACTAGGGTTAAGGTTTGGATTAGGTTAGGATTTAGTTAACTGGTTAGGAAGAGGGTTATGGTTGGGGTCTAATTAGGTTTTAGGTTCAAGATTAGTGTTTGGGTTAGGCATGAACAATAGTATTTGTGTAATAAATAAAATTAAAAAATTAGTCTAACCATAAACACCTTCTTCTTATTCTTAGAATATGAAAAATATCTATAATTAAAAAAAATAAAGACTAACTTGCAATACTTATATTCTTCTGAAGTTCTTCTTCTTCTTCTTCCTCCTCTTCTTCTTTTCTTCTTCTTCTTCTTCTTCTCGGTTGCTCTTCACAGCAACATTTTCCCAACCTTTACTCCACCAACCAACCACCCTACCAACCTATCTTAAATATGAACCACCCTTCAGCCTTCAACCGAACCAAGTGAACCGAACCAAGTGAACCGCAACTGAACGAACCAGGGGGGATTTTCGACAGTCGAGCTGTCGAAATTTGGGGTGATGTCCAAATTCTGACAGACCGTCTGTCGAAAATTGGGCTTCGTCCAATTTTCGACAGACCGTCTGTCAGAATTTGGGCATCACTCCAAATTCTGACAGTTCGTCTGTCGGATCTTATCGTATATGTAAATTTCACCAAATTTTATCGTTATTAGCAATTTGTATTAAAAAATTTATTGTACAGTAAATTTTCTGTTCTTGTTTGGTTGAGTTCGATTCTTTATTTTGACAAAATTTTACTTTTTTCAACAATTTTTTACATAATTAATTTTTTAAAATAAAATGGACTGTGATATAATGACGGCTTAGATGGCTCACTTTTGAGCCGTTTTGAAGCCTCATTATATAGTGGATTATGTATGTGCTTAAATAGATGTAGTAGAACGAATGGGAAATTGTACTAAGGAACAAAACAATTGTTTTATTAAAAAACAAGGGTAAAAGTTAGTTAGAAAGGTTGTTGGGTTGTTAGAGTTTGTTAGAATTCTTGGAGAACAATCTAGTTTAGTTGCTAGAATCTTCTACTCAAATCCCCAAATAATTAATAAACAATATTTTCTTTCATAAAATTATAAAGAGACTATTATTAATCAGAAAATTACTAATCCTCAAAATAAACTGAAAATAATTATTTCTAAAATTCTAAAATATTAGAAAAATACCAAAATTTAATAATTTTGGGAAAGCGGGGTTACGTCAATGATTGGTTACGTTGTTTACTTTATTCACATTTTATATTCATTCTGAATCTTGAGAGAAAGTGATCAAAGTATGCTAATCAAATGTCGGTACCAATGTAGGACGTATAAGTAGAGCGTGATTGGTGCGTGAAGTTTCTCCTTCTCTTAAGTAGATTTATTTTATTGAGTCGCCTTGATCGAGCTACCATTTATCTCAACGCCTTAACAAAATATCTCTATTCCACTATTTGTTGTGCCCCTGTGATCAACGATACCATAACAACAAAAGATAAGAAAAGATAAATGAACGGGATCATTTGTTAGATTATAGAACTGTTATTTTACTTGCTTAATATGATTGTTCACTGTTTCCATGATATGCTTTAGACAAGATATGTTATAGAAAACCTTAAATGGTTTGAGAACGACCGATATGAAAGTGGAATTGTGACCCTATCGAAAAGAATTATCGAAATTCGATACTTGTTGTTCACAATGCAATCAAAAATGCAATCAAATGTTTGTATCTGATAGAATGCATCTCATGCATTGGTCTATGACAACTTGTGCACAAGGTATAGTCACTTGATCGGTTCCTGGGGCACTGGGAGTCGTTCGGCCTAGGAAACATTGGGCACCCTGAGGTAAAGAAACATCACGATTAGGGGGTGTTATTTCTATCAGTAAGATGGGCTTGTATGTTCCAACTGCTGATCATAAGAAATGACCCATTGACCACTATGTAGTTAGGTTCATGCATGTAATGAGATTATTGCAAACCTAATACTGAATGCAAAGTAAACCTAATCCGTAGACATATATTTTGACGACTTTAGAGACCAATGACTCTGCCACGCTTTTCGGTACAAAGCGGGTCCAACGACGGATACCGTTTTGATCCGAAATTACCGTTTTGCCCTTGTGTCCAGAATTGGACTTTAGGACAGGCAATTCTTGCTATTTTGACTATTTTGAGAACATTGGTAATGTCTATTCAGCATCCGGAGACTGTTGTACGAGTTTTGACTATTGTGGCGCACTGAATAGTTCAGATTATCGGTTTCACCAGCAAAGGACCACAGGCGAGTACAGTTTATTGCTTGTTTTCAGTATTGATCTTTACTATACATCATTGTTAGTCGATATATATGTGATTTCAGTCTTTAGTTTGATTTTATTCTTTGTGGTGTTGGGGGAGGTGAAGTACCAACGATGTGTGATCTGACCTTATACCGTGTATACCATGTAGACCGTGATTATTATTGTATTTATACTGTGTAGACAGTGTTTCTTTATTGCAGTATACCGTTTAGACCGTGTAACTTTATACCGTGTAGATAGTGAAGACAGTGTCGTGTAATTGTCCCGAGACCGGTCACATATCAAAGGTACTTCAGTCAGTCAGTCGGTGAGTATTTTCTTGCATTTCATTTATTGCTTTCGGTATTTAGTCTTATTCTGTTTTTCTTCATTTATTTTATAAATCATATGTCAAAAGGCTAACCTCTGTTATATAGTCATTTTCATATATTGAAACTGCATTCAGTGAATTGTACTCGTTCCATTCCTGACTGGAAACCAATATTTTTCAGGTTAGTCGTGGATTCACTTAGCATAGGGAATTACGGGTGTACGTGCAGACTTGAACTTAGAGATTAGCTAGGTAGATGAGTTGTAACCATTTTAATATTTGTAGGAGTTTATATTTTTTTGCAAATGTAAAACTTGTGAATATTGTAAATTAAATTAATTTTGTGAATGAGCATTATTTGTGATTTTGAGCAATGTGGCTATACAGCATTCTACCGTCGACACTGCGGCGTAGGCTGGCTTGGACACGCATTCGTATCCCGAAAAGCGGGTACGGGTCATGACAAGTTTTTGTGGTGGCCCATGCAGGTCAGTTTTTGTAAATCATGCGAACTCGTGATAGTACTTAAGTTAGTTGTACTATTGCAAGCTTGCGACTAGGAAATACTCATTCACGAGTTAGGGTTAATTTAATTTAAGAGAATGACTAGGACTAGGAGTCCCTTATACAAATTTACCGATGGGTAGTCTAGGCCATGCAAGTTAGATAAGGAGTTATTAATTTTGATAGTCGTCAGATCCCCATAGGTACACTATTACATCTTGATATGACGATATGATCCAATATGGATAGATTATTCACTTGGTGAGATAGGGCTTCCTAGAATTAATGATCTAACCTTGATAAATTGTGCAATTCCTTCTCCTTGTCTCTTTAGATATCATCCTCATATCTTAGTCCGAATTGCCTATTTAGTTCCTATTTTGCCCTAAGAATTATTATTTTATATAATTTCTGATTATGTTATCCTTATACGAACCTCGAATTAGTTTCGATTCAAGTTTTTCCTCAATGGTTTGAATACACATGAAATAGATATTAGAATGTTTGTATTTCTTTTTGTCTTCAGTTATTTCCTTCCTGTTCAATCTTCATCTTCAGGGTTGTGACTGATAGGACAACTACTTACGCTTTATTTCATAGTCAACTTGTTTGAATCTCTAGAAGCTCATGAATATTTTTTTACAGATAAAGTTAAATGAATGATTAGTTAACTCATAATGGCAGGACAGCAGCGTACTGTCGCCATTTATTGAAATTATGGAGACTATGGATTCACTGCAGCCAGCAGCGCACTGGCGAGGCACGACCCCTAGAGTTGAAATTAGTTTAAGAAAATATAGGTTATAGAATATTGCAAAAACTATGGCTAGTGATCCTCTTTTGATCGTGGTTACCCTTGAGTCAATATTGGATAGAGTTAAGAAATGGTCGATTTTGTATCATATTTGAATTACGAAACCAAGGGTTTACCACAGCCAGAGTATTCGGGTGAGGCATAATCCTCGGTAAAATGACTTCAGACGTGATTATAAGTTTAGGATACTATAGAGGATAGGAAATGCCCTGTATGTCCCCTAAGATCCAAAAACAATACTAGTAAAAGTTCTGTAGGTCGGGTAACATGTCTCTCAACCTAGCTTTCTGTGGTCCTTGTGACCTATTGACGAGGTAATTGACTAACGCTAATGGGTTTACCTAGAATATAGAACTTAGAGGTTCATAACCCATTAGTCGACCAAGGCCTTATGGATAAGAAGGTAGTAGAATGACGGTATAAGCAAGAACACCGGGTGAGTTTTTGATTCTCACAAAAGTCGAACTACTTGTGCCTCCTTTCAAAAATCTCGCATACTTGTATTTTGACTATCTTAACCAATGCTGCTATTACAGCCTAGTTTTGCAAGCTTACTCTTTTATCGAGCTTGATTCAAGACATATATTTATTGGGGACGCCTACTAACATATTCTCTAATCAGAATCGATGTATTACGGTCTGATCAACCGTAGTGCACCCGGTTCGCTCTCCCTCTGATTTACCTACGTAGATTGTGATATAGATGTCTCTAGGGCCTCATCCGCGATTGTATTGACAAATTCCTCTTGAATTATACATTCGTCCTTGAATCACGTAATTGTACTCAGTGACATCTTTCTTGAACTCTTTATTGTTTTTATCTTTCACTGATTTGGGAAGATGAAAGCTTGTAATTGGTAGAGAGATACAGAGTATCCCCATGGCTATGATAGTTGTATACACAAGTATAGCTACCATCGGCCAGCCATGTGACTAGAACCTTGCCTTGAGTTACTCGTTCTCCTCTCGACCCCCAAACTACTATTGGGACCTTCTAGCCATCTGAATTTGAGAATGATTAGGGTTTTACCCTTAGTCAAATGCCAACCTAGGAGACTATCTCTTCTCAAGAAACCAATTGTTGTGAGTCTCTAATTAATTGCTTGAAGCTTGCTTTAACTAGCAACCCTTGAGCCTTAACCCAACCCTTCATCGACCAAAGCCTACAGTTAGACATGAGATGAGTGGACAAAGGTAAGGACAATCATTTATCGTGACTGTGGTAGACACTCATCCCAAGATTGATTTCTAACAAATATTACCCTAGTTATGTAAATTTTATTATTAAGACCTAACTAGTATTGGAACACCACAGTCACTAGCTTAGCCAATACCATATCTTAAATACCCTGTCATATTATGATATACCAGTTATCAACTGCAATGCATGATCACTGTAGTCCATATCACTAGAACTTTTGGGACAATAGTCTGGCAGGCTTGACACAAATAGAAATTCACGACTCAGTTGTTAGAAATCTTTTTATATTATGTGCCTTAGAGTTGGTTACCCCGTCGATAACTCTTGTATACTGTGGACGAGTAGGTCATTCTTTTATATCGACCATGTGTCATTGTACACACTCGTTTTCCATTTATTGAGGAACGATCCTTGACTTGACTTATATCTACCGTATCCCGTTATGTCGTGCCTTATTCTTTATTAACAAGAGTCGAGGTACAATACCTGAACCTTAGAATTCTTCTAACCTCAATATTCCTAAAACCATGTCCTAGCTTCTAAGGTGAGTAGACTGTAAGCCTTCTAAAATTTTGGGATATACGAGGATTATCGATTGATTAGAATAATTTCCATTAGGATGAAAATTAGTGCCCCATGGACTCCTACTTTCCATTTAGATCATTTTGTGTCCCCGGCCGTGTCATTAGTAATCGGAGCACGAGACCAGCTGTTACCTTTCAACAAATTTCACATACAAGACATAGATGACTCCACCTTTATGTAGACATATTATGTCCCACTCAAATATGTCCCCTTGCACTCTATTTTCGTGGTACGACTTTCAGGTCAAAGGGACTAGCTATAACCCTTATCATAATACTAGTATAATTTTCGACTACAATTAGAGACTCAACCTCGACTCAATTCATTCGACCCAATATATGGTTGTGATCTACTTGAAGCCCACTACATACATATCACTAGTGTGCTACTCAATTGTGTCTTCTCGTGCTACTTAAACACAAAAGTCACAAAAGGCGCATTTTTGGGCTTTAAGGACCTAACTAACCAATCTGACTGGCTACTAGCTTAACCATTTGGGTGGAAACCTATTCTAGGTTACCCTAACCTAGTAGAAATAGTTTTATTATTGGGACCTTGTCCAGTCAATATAGATTGAAATCCAAGGTTCATCCAACCAACGAGTAATGTCCAAATAGGGAACCCATTAAGACCCAGTAAAACCCATCCATGCATACCACCATATTTGGACTATAAAACCGAACTTTTTGAAATAGGTCCCTATACCTATTATGTAGTCTCCATCTCTTAGAATGTGAATTCATTCGTAACCTTATTCCGTCTACCTGGGAGTCGCGGTACGACCTTGTATTGCATTCATATCCCTTGCTCATGTGTTTAAATAATTACGAAAAAGATCACAATCTTAATTTCTCAAATTTCGTTCTATTATGGAACCTTGTTTAGAATTTCGAGAATGGAACTTCTGTATTACACGGATTGCAAGATCCTATAAGGAACAAAGGGTTCTTCAATTTAGCAAGTGACTGGACTAGAGTAGCCCAATATAGCAAATAAGTCAATGGTTCATAAACTTTCTTTCTATCTGCATCATTGGATACTTTCTACCGCTCTTAAAACTTCATAATTGCTCTCAATTATTCTCCCTTATCTTTATGTCCTTCCTATTGTAGAGCGACGAATGGTCATGCTTATTAGAATTTATCAGTATTTCTTAGCTACTTGTGTAAATTTGTTGCTTGTTAAATTTTGGGTTGCTTGATAGATAGGAGAGGATTATAGATGCCATATACAGTAGATATCTATTGGTAGAAATTTTAGCAATTAGTTGGAAGATTATAAAGTTTTAGCGACATGAGAATTGATGGAGTAGTGTGACCAAAGGTGGGTAGAAGTCCTCGGGGTTTCGTAGTTACAAAATGGCTAGGAGGAGGATATAAACTATTTTTTAGGAATTAAAATTTAAGGAGGTTAAGGTAATAGTAGTATTCTTTTTTTTATTTAAGGAATAGTTATGAATTAGAATTTCGAGGACAAAATTATTTTTAAGGTGGGTAGATTTGTAACCCCTCTTCCCGAAATTTTGATAATATATTCTTATTTATTTATTTGAATTAAATGGTGATTTTTAAAATTTTTATAAATAATTACTTAATTAATTATTACGGTAGATGACTTTAGCCATGGTGGAGTTTTGAAGTACAAGACGGTTAGGAATCATGACACGGATAGTGCAGTGGCGTGCTTTGGCTAGTGTATTAGCCCTGGTAAGGAAGGCCGAGCCATAGTGATGTCCTAACTAGGAAAACTAGGCCAACTTGCGACTTATGTCACGCCCCAGAACCAGAATACTGGAGAGCGGGGCAGACATAGCCAGCTACGTATATTGAAGTGCAACCCACCTCGCTATACGGTCACGGCTGTCTAGGATACATGAGGGTTTATCTATAAGCCAGCAGTCTCTTAAGGTCATGAACAGCCTATTGTCTCAATCACAAGCAAGTAAGTAAAAGTTACAAGATGTATGATCATTAAATATACAATAATCAGGCGTCCCAAATATTACATATTCAGCTGATCATGAAGCTAGTCGTTACAAAATGTTAGGACTAGCAAGAGTTTAGTCATACATGATCAACCCTAGGATCTGTCAATCATGTTACAGCCCGTAGGCAGACAGTATTAAGTGCAATCGAGCTAAACAGGTGCTCGTCGGCTAAACGCCTCAAAAGAATATTTTTTACAATAGAGTGGGAGAGCCAAAAATAACCCACTCGTTGCCAGGGTTCCGTCTAGTGGCCACCATCTGGCTGGAAGGTCGGTAGATCCTCTGGAGCTGCTCCGAAATCTGGCCACACAAAACCAGCTGGGTCAGACCCCAGAAAGAGCAAGTGCCACAAAGGAGGCTTCACTTAAGAACCAAAACTAGCAAATCAGCACAAGAGTATAAATAAGTAAAACTGGAAATAAAGAAAAATACATCAGGATGATATACCACGAGATAACCATGGAACTATTCAGATAACCAGGTTACAACCGGTAAACCAAACAAGGACCGGGGTTGTAACCCTTCGTCTGAACAGAACTTGGAATTCTCACCATTTATCGGTAAAATAAATACAAGCATTCTGGTCATTCAATAATCTGGAACAGGATCAGGGCAAGACTAGACTGGTTAGACTCCGTCCAATCACTTCACGGCCATGCAAGAATTACGACTTGATACTTTAACTAACTAGGGTTATCACAAGCCTAATTACTAACAAGATGCAGTGAGATTTCTCCACAGCCACAAGCCCTGCAGACCATCCACGTTACCCGGGTTAAAAGATTTAGAGTTGAATTCAGGTGGATACATCGTCCAGGAAACGAATGTACCGTTAGGTAGCTTGAAGGGTGCAACACATGACAGTGTGCTGGAAATGTGCCCTACTCGACGGCAGGCTACAGATCCCAAGGCGTGCCCAGGTAACGGGATTGCCTGTAGCTGGGAAATCTCGTCATGACTAATGTATTAATCTAGTTATTAGCCTTAGTCCATTTAGTAGGTACTCCTGACCGTGGTACTCAGGAGTCCCTGTCCTAGACATGATGCAAGACAGGACTGGTTTATTTATACAAACACAATCGCCCACGGTGTCCAGATTAATTATATAGGTCATGTCATGTCAGGTAGCCGTCGCAACAGCTATTCGAGATAATCATGTCAGGTTATTATGCCAAATGTACTTGTCAGGAGTGCGCCACGACGGACCACTATCAGGTCATGTCAGGTTATTATGTCAGGAGTGCACCACTACGGGTCACTATCACGTCATGCTCAATTATCAATTACAAACATATCAAGTAAATTCATGATTATCAAGTTCAGGACAAAAGGCGTAAGGATATAAAATGGACGTTAAATATCTAATAAAATATCAATATACAAGGCTATAGAAGATCCAGGGTAACCAGGCTACGCTCAGGTCAGGCTACGCTCAGGTCAGGCTACGCTCAGGTCAGTCTACGCTCAAGTCAGCGTACGCAAGTCATACGCTTCCAAAAGGCAGCGTATGTACTCAATACGACTCCTCGTCAAGCAAGCGAGCGTATGCGAGTCATACGCCTCCAAAAGGTAGCGTATGGGGTCCATACGACTCCTTGTCAAGCAAGCGAGCGTATGCGAGTCATACGCTTCCAAAAGGCAGCGTATGGGGTCGATACGACTCCTTGTCAAGCAAGCGAGCGTATGCGAGTCATACGCTTCCAAAAGGCAGCGTATGGGGTCCATACGACTCCTTGTCAAGCAAGCGAGCGTATGCGAGTCATACGCTTCCAAAAGGCAGCATATGGGGTCGACTATGCTGCGCTAAAGAGCGCGCACAGCTCAGTGGCACAAGCTAAAATGCTCCTGCACTGCTCACTGTCTTCTCTAAACTAGCAAGAACTCCATGGTTTGAACCCAAAGCTCCAAAAGTCTATAACTTGGTCAAAATAAGTCCAAATCCAACTTTTCAAAGGTCAAAATTGGGTAGCATAAAATTCTCTACAACATGGAACCATCAAAACTTGAAAACAAAGAAATTTGATAGATCAAAACCACCAAAATCCGAAAATACTAATTTCTAGATCTACAAAAATTAAAGCCTCAAAATGGAAAATGACAAGTTCTAATGTGTCTTAGAAACAAAAGGAGAAGCTAATGGAACAATAAAAATGAGCTCTCTTGTGGAAGCAAGTTACACTTGCCTAGACCTCTCTCTCCCTCTCTTTGGTAGGTAAGGAAGTAATGGAGAAGAAGAAGATGAGTAATAAAGAGAGAGAAAGAAGAAATGGCAATAAATATCAAAGGTGGTGGTAGGTAGGGGGTTTATCCATGGTTCATGATGAACCAAAATAATCCCAACCGAACCAAGCCAACCCGGGCCAAGAATAAACCAAGCCAAGCCATGAAGAAACTAAATAAGGAATCATGCAATACAAGAATAAATACGTACACGTATTCCAGAAATACATAATACGAACCATAGGCATTACAACTTAACCCTTACCGAAGATTTAATTATTTATTAATTATATTATTGAGTTTAGGGAAACCGGTTATACCATTTTAGCCTGAACTGGACCCGAACTGAGCCTAAGCCCATGTAGTCATGCGGCACGTCCAATGACATTCGTGTTGATGGAATTTGGTATGAGGGTGTTATATTTCATTTTAATGAATATTTTCTAAGTATTAGTAATTAAATATTATAAATATTATTATTAGTCGATATTCAGTGACATTAGCATAAAATAGGTTCTTGTACATTTTAGGATTATTAGACTGTACATAATAGTATATACACCATTATTAATTTATTGAATTTCGTTATTATTATTATTTTTTATTATTATCAATATTATTGAGGTTATTATTATATAATGTTATTTTATTATTATTGGTTATACTATCTTTGTCAAATAAATGTTATATTATTATATATTCATATTTATATAAATAGGCCCTACACTAGGAATAGATAATATTGGAGTTTTATTTAGATTTTATGGATATTATTATATAAGTATGTATATGATTATATATATATATATATATATATATATATATATATATATATATATATATATATATATATATATATATATATATATATATATATATATTAAAGAAATAAAAACTAATAAACCCCCCCCCCAAATTAGCTCAGCCGACCAACCCAGTCCATGGGTATTCCCAGACCGAGCCTATAACTCTCTCCCACAGGCTCGAGGAACCCGCTCGGTTTCCGCATGTATATATATATAACTCGAGAGAAAGGGAGGGGATCCTCAACTAAACCCTACGTTGTGCGTACCCCAGCACCCTGGGCGGCCACCAGCGACCCCGTGCCGCCACACGACCGTCAGATGCGGTTGAAACCGAGCACAATGGCAACAACACAGTAACAGCGAGCGCAGGAATAGGCCAACTTCGTGGCAACAGTGCGTCGCCTCCAGTAGGTCGCTTCGCGAACCGTTCGATCTGGTATGTTCACAACATAACCCCCTCCTAATCCCTTTAATTGTTTCGATTTAAATTCCACCATACGCGCCGTAAATCGAGCCCAAAGTTGACAAAAAACCTGTTTGGAAACAAGACAAAACATTAGTCTCAAACCTTGTATTGGAAGGTGGATTTTAGACAAACTATTAGGATATTTTGAGAACTAAATAAAGACAGTGAAGGACAACCTATAGGGCACTGAAACCCAATTTACGAAATTTGGTTTTATCGACTACACGTCGAAAAATCGGATTCCAAAGATTGGCGAAAAACTGTTTTAAATATTAAAAAAATTCACGAAAAACCTTCGATACGATGTGCGTCCCGCCAATCCGGACGACGTGTCGTGAATCGAAAGCATCGATAGTTACGTAACGGCTTAGTGGACGTGTGGGCTTTGACGGAATTTAAATTGGTTGCGTGTGCGCGACGAATTTAATGCGTATCTGTCGAAATTCACCATATCGGCCTCTGTGCAAATTTTCTAATTACATTGTGCACGTCAGTCAGATCGAGACGAAACTTGTGCCAACAGGACTGTATCATTTTTCTGGTCCTGTATGCCAAGTTTGGTCCGATTCTGAGACAGTTGACCGTATCGTTGTTTTGTGGGCCCTACGATCCGACTCAGCGGGCGATTTTGTGCACGGTCCGCTAGAATCCAACTTTGGACATACGGTTGGGTTCATATCATCAAAATGAATTCGTAGACATATAGTTTGACGACTTTAGAGACCATTAACTTTGGCACGCTTTTTGGTGCAAAGTGGGTCCAACGGCGGACATCGTTTTGATCCAAAATTACCGTTTTGCCCCTGTGTCCAGAATTGGACTTCAGGACAGACAATTCTAGCTATTTTGACTATTCTGAGAATATTGGTAATGTCTATTTCAGCATCCAAAGACTGTTGTATGAGTTTTGACTGTTGTGGCGCACTGAATAGTTCGGATTATTGGTTTCACCAGCAAAGGACCATAGGCGAGTACAGTTTATTGCTTGTTTTCAGTATTGATCTTTACTATACATCATTGTTAGTCGATAGATATGTGATTTCAATCTTTAGTTTGATTTTATTCTTTGTGGTGTCGGGGGAGGTGAAGTACCAACGATGTGTGATCTGACCTTTTATCGTGTATACCGTGTAGACCGTGATTATTATTATATTTATACCGTGTAGACAATATTTCTTTATTGCAGTATACCGTTTAGACCGTGTAACTTTATACCGTATAGATAGTGAAGACAGTGTCGTGTAATTGTCCCGAGACCGGTCACATATTGTAACCCCACTTTTCCAGTTTCATGAATTTTGGATCATTTTAATATTTTCTAAATATTATTCAAGTTGATTAATAATTGTATAATTTAAGTGTTATATTTGAATTATTGTATTATGGTTAATGAATGACTTGGAGTAACTAACTTGGAGTGTTCCCCAAGGTTTCTAACAACTCTTAACCACCTCTAACAATTTTTTGGTAGTTCATGTAATTAATAGAAAGGGGAGGGGCCTGGTTATTAAAAACCATTTTGGTGGAGGGGGCTCTGTGTAATTTTCTTTTTTTTCTTAACTTAATTGAGAGCTCTCAGAAGAGAGTCATTCTCCCCCAAATTTCTTTTCCAACCCTAACTCTAGCAACGGAGATGGAGATGATGATGATGATGGCGGCGTTCGATGAATTTACGGCCGGTGGCGATGGCACAAGCGGCGACTCGTGCGCCGTGCGGCGACGAGCTACTCGACGGACGCCACTCCGCCATCAGCAGCTTTCCTCGGCGGCCTTGGCGTGGATCTCCTCGGCGGCTAGGGCTCGACCTCTACATCTCAGCGACAGCCACCACTTTGCGATACTCGGGCGGCGACGGCTCTTCTCTTTCCGACGGCTGGGTGATCTCCCCAGAGTCGATCGACCAGACATCTCCTCCGGCAACAGCGGCTCTCCTAGGCGGTGGCACAATTTTTCTCCGATGATCGTCGTCCTCCTTGCGGCATCGATGACTCGTAAGTTCCACTCAATCCTCTCCTCTTCATTGTTCCTATCTCGAGTAGATCCATTCGTTCCTGATCAAAAATTTGATCGACCAGGTTCAGATCTGAAATTGATCGGATCAATCGTAATCACTCGTCTCGATTAGTTACCCATTTCCGATATGGTAATTCACTAGTTCAATTTTTCTTTTCGTAAGCATCTTGTTTGCTTCACATTTTAAATCATTGACTCAATGAACCTCGGACAGAAGTGTGGTCGAGATCAGTCAATTGGTCTTGATTTCTCAGCGGAAGCGACGGCATCAACTTGCTCCAAGGACTCGCTATCGTGAATTGAATCCCAGAACAGATTATTGAATGAGGAACTCCAGTTCATAATCAGACACTTGGGGATGCATTCTCAATTCTGTTGATTGCTCTTCCAGGTATTCACGTCATCTTTCCATCGATTATTGAATCTCTATTTCTCTTCTTTGAGTCGGGTACGTTGGCCAGGGTCGCTTGTTGCGCAGAATGTGTTAGCCGTGTCCTGTCTGTATGTTCATGATGTTCGTGTCGGAAGCCGGGTTCGTGTCCAAATCCTTGAGTGTGTACCAGTATTAGACTCGTGTCCCGATTGTTCAACCTCGGTGTCGAGTGCTTTGGATCTGCAGGAATGGGTTATCTAAGGGGCAAGTTTCTATTTTGATTTCCATAAGTTGGTTTGATTTTGTTAATAGTTTTCTGTATATTTTCTTTCTAAAATCGGATTCGATTTGGTTGTACAATTATCTGGGATTGTGTTAGACTGGATTGAGAGTAGGTTGGTTTTCTCTTGAGTTTAATTGTATATATTTTGGCTGCTGTATATTTAAGCCCTGAGATTGAACTGAGCAAGGGGCGGGTCTTCTCCAAATTTGAAACTGTTATCATCTATGTATAATCTCTTATTTTGGATTTATTGCTCTTCAGTTTGTACAATTTTTTAGTATAGCTTGTGTTCATTGTGGGATTGAGAGGGCTATAGGTTGCACATTTAAAGTCTTCGTTCTGGGTTATGTTGGGTTGGTTGCTTTTCTCTTGTGAGTAGTTGATATGGTGCAAGGCCGAGATTCGAATTAGAGAAGTATGAATTATGGTTGGGGTTTTGTGTTTGTGCTGACTTATTGGTTCTACATGGACTAGCTGGGTTTGGGGTTATTAAATGTTGTCAGGAGCCAGAGTTAGCAATTGGCCAGGTTGGGAAGTTCGGTTGATTGTAGGATTTATCTTTTTGGTTGTATATTTAGTATGTGTATCCAGTTTTCTGTATAATTCATTTTGTCCACTTTAGCTGAGTGCGTTCCTGCATTATTTTGATTTCAAATGTTGCTAAAACACTTGATTCAGTTGTGTTTAATTTGGACATTTATGTCAAATATGGAAGTTATGGCCATGTTGAGTACATGTTGACTTTGTGCAGCTGAGACAGAACCAGGGGTTAGCAAATCTGTATTTGAGAGGGGCTGGGTTTTAAATGTCAGGTTGAGATGAGTAAAGGTTTTAGATGTGTATTGATGGGAATAAAACAGGGTTTATTGAAAGGTTGATTGTTCCTCTCTATACTCGAGTTTGAAATTGAATTATGGGTTGGACTTGTGAAGGTAAGCTGTGGTTAGAATTTTGAGTCGAGCTCGATTTGGGTTAAAGTTTTTATCTCTATTATTGGTTCCATTATCAAATATGAATATGGTTATCACCATTATGACTATATTAGTATGATTGTATTTTATTTCTTTCTTCTTGTCATTTTTATGATTAGTAACCATATCTTAATAATAATTAAAGATTATATACAATTATTTTGTAATATATACATTTATTCTAGTGTATGTAATGTTATAAATATAGTTTATAACAACCTATAGGACAGTCATGGTTAGGGAGTATTGAGTAGTCTGAGTTTTGGACTTTAATTTAAGTGCAATAATTAATGAGTTCAGTTTTAGTCTATTGATAGTTAGTTAGCTAAAGTCTTTTAGTCAATAACCAAACTTGTATACGTTATTAAATTCAGGTGAACATAGAGACTACTATTCCTGATCTTCCTGGAGCAAAGGCAAGTACATTCTATGGTTCTGTTCAGTGCATTTTCCTTGTTCTTTATTGCTGACACACTGCGACACGTTCATGTTCTTTCTGGCTTATTCTTTCATGTTCTTACTTGTATCTTGGGGTGGGGAAATACTCTAGATATGTGACTAAACCCGGTTACTTATTCATGATCTTTAGCTTAGGCCTCGCACTGTGCACGCGGGTCCTAAGCCGTACCATTACATGATCTTCCAGGATCCTTTCATGTTCTTTCATGATCTTACCCAAGCCGGTCACATATCTAAGTAGTATTTCAAACATATAAACACATGTTCAGGATATTGTTCTTACATTAGTTTCTCTTGATCCTGATCTTGATATTAGTCGTGATCTTTACTGCATCTTACATTGTCATGATCTTTCATGTATCTTTATAGCAGTAGTTCATGATCTTCATGTTCTTTACATACTTGTTCTTATCCTGTTCTTCCAGCATTTACTTTCCATATCATTATGTTATTGTTCATTACCTAGAACTGTGCTTTGCTCCGCTCCTGAATAGGATATGTTGCAGGTATGCTTGCAGGACATTGTTCTACTCTATGGGCCAGAGCCCAGGATTTAGCTGAGCAGGATGAGGCTTAGCTTGAGGTTTCAGGTTTAGACTGTTAGCTTTACTCTTAGATATTGTCTTTAGAATTCATGTACATTTCATTCTTGATGACTCGTACATTATGATATCTAGATTTGTGGATTATGGTGATCATTCTGGGATACGTTTTTAGATGCTGTGATTATATATTTTCATGATTATCTGGTTAGTTTTCCCTAGCTTGGTACAGCTTACTTCGTCGTGTCTAACGACGAAGGCTGGGCGTGTCCGACTCGTGTCCGATTATTCGGGAGCGGGTCGTGACATGTTTTTAGTGGTGGCCCATGCAGGTCCATCCTAATGGTACCTAGGTCTTAGCGTACTATTGGGGGACTTGATTACACTAGGGAAACTTGATCACAGCATAGAAAAAATCGGGAAATAAGGGTATATCAGGTATATCTGGTATATCAGGTATATTGATATTCTATAAACACTTGTTGTATTTAGGTCTAGGTTATTTTAACAGTTTTCTGTTTTGCAGATAGTTCAAAAGCACGCGACACCGGAACAGTCGACCCACCTACACTTGAAGGTTTCGAGCTTCCACTACCTTCTATCACCCTACTATCCCCATGGGTGGTACATAGTTGACGGGGACGTTTGAAGAGTCCCTTGACAACCAGAGGGAGCATGCCAGACACCGAGCGCATATCTTGCACCGAGGAGCATATCGAGAACCCGAGGCCGCCACTGAAGATCATCTAAGTCTTGAGGATCCGACTCCTCTGAAGATTGAAGTCATCAACCGGGAGATCCAGCTCGTAGCACATACAACAAGACGAAAACTGAAGCTCGGAAGGAACATAAAGACTTATGATGAAGATAGCAACTACTGTGGATCCGTAAAGCATTGCCACACTCAGACAGCGTTTCTTCAGTCACCTCATCAGAGACAGATTCAGGCCCACATTCACTGGATGAAGGATTGCCAGCAAGTCGTAGATCACAATAATCGAGGAGCATCAGGATCTCAGCAGTCAGCAGCCAGCAACCATATATTTCTGTCAGAGTCCCTGTACTTCACTCACCTCAGCGGAAGATCCAGATTTAGATCCAGTCAACGATCATTTGTATTTTCTGCCGCAGCTCAGGACACCACTACGACGAATGCCGCAAAAGACGGAGGCTACGCTTGTACTGTGGATCGCCTACTCACCAAGTCAAATATTGTTCGGAGACCGTTGATCGCACTGCCCGAGAACAAGCACGAGGAGCACCAGGACTGCAGCAGAAGGACCCGTCTCTCCAGATTCAGCAGCTATATGGAGCATTACCGCATGGACCAGTCTACGTCAGGACAGTGAAAAAGATTGAAGTGATTCCAGTCCCGGAGGAAATATTGAAGATAGATTGAAGACATAAGATTTCTTTTGCATGGTTGGGAAAACCATGTATCTTGATCAGCAACCTAGTTTTTCTTAAATTTCTTTTAGCATCTAGACCATTTCTTGGAACTTCTTGTTTCTATTTTGGAATCTTGGTTGGTATTCGAAACTTAACTCGAGATACTGTTTCCTATTCGTTGATTGGTACTTCTCCAATCCATTCTTCGTAACCTTGCTATTTTCGAGAATCTACTCAGGAATTTTGTTTACTATTCAGGACTAGTTACAATTTGTAAATTTTGTTTTCTTTCCGAAGTTCAGTTTTCTATTTGGGGATTGTTGGATTTTGATTTTTATTCAATACTTGTTTCTATTCATCATTCAAGACATCGTTCGAAAACTTCGGTTTCGACATGTTCCCTATGTGAGATTTCGTTTCCTACATGGCTTGTTTTCTATTTGAAAATTTTTTTTTCGTTCACAATTTTGCTTCGATCTTGTTCCCTATTTGAGATATCGCTTGTTTCATGAATATTTGTTTTATTCACCCATTGATTCTTTTTCCTACTCGTAACTTGATTCCATTCGAGATTTTAAGATCCTGTTTCCTATTTCGAGACTTTGTTTTTTTGTTCGTGATTTTGTCTCCCATTCAAGATTTACCAGACTTTGAATTTCAGTTCCTACTCGCAACTCGTTGAGACCTTGTTCCCTATTCGATACCTTGTTTCCTCGTCAAGATTTCCTATTCGGGATTTTATTTCCTAATCACAACTTTGTTGATATTGGTTCTCTATTTGAGACCTCGTATTCTATTGGAGGATGTTTTTCCTTCGAGATTTTGTCTGAGATTTCGTGGTTATTTGAGATATGGTTGAATCTTGTTTTCGATACGAAATTTATTCCTTATTTGAGACCTTGTCTTTTATCTCATGCCTTGTTTCTGTTCATCCTTCGAGACTCTGTTATCCCTTCGGGTAAACGTTCCATATACGGGATCTTGTTACCATTCCGAATTTTAAGTTGAGATTTCGATTATTATTTGAAACTTCGATTCCCTGCTTGAGATTTTAAAATCTCCCTGCTTGTCCTTTTGTACTCACTACTCCTGGTTGAATCTTTGTTGCTTCTTAGTAACTAGTAAAACCTTTGTTTTCTAAAGAGGCAGATAACACCACATTTTATCTTGACTTAGACTACCGGAACTTATTTTTGAATTCTTGAAATTTTAAATATCCATGAATAAGTTGAGAGACTATTCGACGATCTACTGGGACGTGGCAATTGTGCGCTGCAGTCATTATCTAGACTACGGATACTGAGGGTTCACTGCAGCCAGCAACGCACTGGCGAGGCAGGAACTCTAAGTTGAAGTAATTTCAGACCTTCGTAAGTTTTGAATATTATTGAGACTTGTCTTATTCTTCATATCTTGATCTCTTGGGTTGTTTCGTCAATGATTGTTGGAAAATGGATAGGGTTAACAGAATACTCAGTGACATATTGTTATTTGAGTCACATAGCTGAAAGTCCACTGCAGTCAGATATATACTGGCGGGGTAGGGATTCTAAGCGAAGTGACTTCGAATACCTATATGTTCTCGGGTTCCATGGAAACTATATTTTTTTCTTTTTCATGTGATCATCTATTTTCGTGAATCACAAATCTTTGCACATTCATCCTGATTTGATACTAATACTTCCGGGGTAGTTTCCATACGTTTTCTCAATCAATCTTTGCGATTTTTTTTCCTTCTTGCATTTTATCGTTGGATCAATTGATTCTCAATAAATAAACCGATTGTTGTAATTTGATTTCGTTCTATCTGATTTTTCTATTAATCATACTATTATTCTGACCGTGTTGTCTAAACCTTGACCATGCCTATCTAACCGTGATCTTCCTAAGTTGTTCTATTTTAGTCGTGCCAAGCTTTCAATTTTGACTGAGCTTTAAAATCCGTACCTTGAAGATCTTACTCTTCCGAGTCGTAATTAAAGTTCCTACCATTCTGTGTCTATTCAATCTTTGACCAATGTTAAATATGTTATTCCTTGTATGTAATCAATGTACCTTGCCTTAACAAAAAAAAAATTTCATTTCATTCTTTTGCAGTGCTACCTTAACCGTTTATTTTGTCATGATAAGTCCTTCCAAGTACTATCTCTGATCATACATGATGGTTGAAATCCTGTTTTGATAGTGATCATTTTCCAAGCATGCTTCAACTTGATTTGAATCTTGTTTAGTTAATCATGCTAGATAATTTATTTAACCCAAAAATTTTATTTTATTTTGATTGCTTAAACTATGCCTACTTTACCTTTTGAATTTCGAGGACGAAATTTTCGTAAGGGGGGTAGGTTTGTAACCCCACTTTTCCAGTTTCATGAATTTTGGATCATTTTAATATTTTCTAAATATTATTCAAGTTGATTAATAATTGTATAATTTAAGTGTTATAATTGAATTATTGTATTATGGTTAATGAATGACTTGGAGTAACTAACTTGGAGTGTTCCCCAAGGTTTCTAACAACTCTTAACCACCTCTAACAATTTTTTGGTAGTTCATGTAATTAATAGAAAGGGGAGGGGCCTGGTTATTAAAAACCATTTTGGTGGAGGGGGCTCTGTGTAATTTTCTTTTTTTTCTTAACTTAATTGAGAGCTCTCAGAAGAGAGTCATTCTCCCCCAAATTTCTTTTCCAACCCTAACTCTAGCAACGGAGATGGAGATGATGATGATGATGGCGGCGTTCGATGAATTTACGGCCGGTGGCGATGGCACAAGCGGCGACTCGTGCGCCGTGCGGCGACGAGCTACTCGACGGACGCCACTCCGCCATCAGCAGCTTTCCTCGGCGGCCTTGGCGTGGATCTCCTCGGCGGCTAGGGCTCGACCTCTACATCTCAGCGACAGCCACCACTTTGCGATACTCGGGCGGCGACGGCTCTTCTCTTTCCGACGGCTGGGTGATCTCCCCAGAGTCGATCGACCAGACATCTCCTCCGGCAACAGCGGCTCTCCTAGGCGGTGGCACAATTTTTCTCCGATGATCGTCGTCCTCCTTGCGGCATCGATGACTCGTAAGTTCCACTCAATCCTCTCCTCTTCATTGTTCCTATCTCGAGTAGATCCATTCGTTCCTGATCAAAAATTTGATCGACCAGGTTCAGATCTGAAATTGATCGGATCAATCGTAATCACTCGTCTCGATTAGTTACCCATTTCCGATATGGTAATTCACTAGTTCAATTTTTCTTTTCGTAAGCATCTTGTTTGCTTCACATTTTAAATTATTGACTCAATGAACCTCGGACAGAAGTGTGGTCGAGATCAGTCAATTGGTCTTGATTTCTCAGCGAAAGCGACGGCATCAACTTGCTCCAAGGACTCGCTATCGTGAATTGAATCCCAGAACAGATTATTGAATGAGGAACTCCAGTTCATAATCAGACACTTGGGGACGCATTCTCAATTCTGTTGATTGCTCTTCCAGGTATTCACGTCATCTTTCCATCGATTATTGAATCTCTATTTCTCTTCTTTGAGTCGGGTACGTTGGCCAGGGTCGCTTGTTGCGCAGAATGTGTTAGCCGTGTCCTGTCTGTATGTTCATGATGTTCGTGTCGGAAGCCGGGTTCGTGTCCAAATCCTTGAGTGTGTACCAGTATTAGACTCGTGTCCCGATTGTTCAACCTCGGTGTCGAGTGCTTTGGATCTGCAGGAATGGGTTATCTAAGGGGCAAGTTTCTATTTTGATTTCCATAAGTTGGTTTGATTTTGTTAATAGTTTTCTGTATATTTTCTTTCTAAAATCGGATTCGATTTGGTTGTACAATTATCTGGGATTGTGTTAGACTGGATTGAGAGTAGGTTGGTTTTCTCTTGAGTTTAATTGTATATATTTTGGCTGCTGTATATTTAAGCCCTGAGATTGAACTGAGCAAGGGGCGGGTCTTCTCCAAATTTGAAACTGTTATCATCTATGTATAATCTCTTATTTTGGATTTATTGCTCTTCAGTTTGTACAATTTTTTAGTATAGCTTGTGTTCATTGTGGGATTGAGAGGGCTATAGGTTGCACATTTAAAGTCTTCGTTCTGGGTTATGTTGGGTTGGTTGCTTTTCTCTTGTGAGTAGTTGATATGGTGCAAGGCCGAGATTCGAATTAGAGAAGTATGAATTATGGTTGGGGTTTTGTGTTTGTGCTGACTTATTGGTTCTACATGGACTAGCTGGGTTTGGGGTTATTAAATGTTGTCAGGAGCCAGAGTTAGCAATTGGCCAGGTTGGGAAGTTCGGTTGATTGTAGGATTTATCTTTTTGGTTGTATATTTAGTATGTGTATCCAGTTTTCTGTATAATTCATTTTGTCCACTTTAGCTGAGTGCGTTCCTGCATTATTTCGATTTCAAATGTTGCTAAAACACTTGATTCAGTTGTGTTTAATTTGGACATTTATGTCAAATATGGAAGTTATGGCCATGTTGAGTACATGTTGACTTTGTGCAGCTGAGACAGAACCAGGGGTTGGCAAATCTGTATTTGAGAGGGGCTGGGTTTTAAATGTCAGGTTGAGATGAGTAAAGGTTTTAGATGTGTATTGATGGGAATAAAACAGGGTTTATTGAAAGGTTGATTGTTCCTCTCTATACTCGAGTTTGAAATTGAATTATGGGTTGGACTTGTGAAGGTAAGCTGTGGTTAGAATTTTGAGTCGAGCTCGATTTGGGTTAAAGTTTTTATCTCTATTATTGGTTCCATTATCAAATATGAATATGGTTATCACCATTATGACTATATTAGTATGATTGTATTTTATTTCTTTCTTCTTGTCATTTTTATGATTAGTAACCATATCTTAATAATAATTAAAGATTATATACAATTATTTTGTAATATATACATTTATTCTAGTGTATGTAATGTTATAAATATAGTTTATAACAACCTATAGGACAGTCATGGTTAGGGAGTATTGAGTAGTCTGAGTTTTGGACTTTAATTTAAGTGCAATAATTAATGAGTTCAGTTTTAGTCTATTGATAGTTAGTTAGCTAAAGTCTTTTAGTCAATAACCAAACTTGTATACGTTATTAAATTCAGGTGAACATAGAGACTACTATTCCTGATCTTCCTGGAGCAAAGGCAAGTACATTCTATGGTTCTGTTCAGTGCATTTTCCTTGTTCTTTATTGCTGACACACTGCGACACGTTCATGTTCTTTCTGGCTTATTCTTTCATGTTCTTACTTGTATCTTGGGGTGGGGAAATACTCTAGATATGTGACTAAACCCGGTTACTTATTCATGATCTTTAGCTTAGGCCTCGCACTGTGCACGCGGGTCCTAAGCCGTACCATTACATGATCTTCCAGGATCCTTTCATGTTCTTTCATGATCTTACCCAAGCCGGTCACATATCTAAGTAGTATTTCAAACATATAAACACATGTTCAGGATATTGTTCTTACATTAGTTTCTCTTGATCCTGATCTTGATATTAGTCGTGATCTTTACTGCATCTTACATTGTCATGATCTTTCATGTATCTTTATAGCAGTAGTTCATGATCTTCATGTTCTTTACATACTTGTTCTTATCCTGTTCTTCCAGCATTTACTTTCCATATCATTATGTTATTGTTCATTACCTAGAACTGTGCTTTGCTCCGCTCCTGAATAGGATATGTTGCAGGTATGCTTGCAGGACATTGTTCTACTCTATGGGCCAGAGCCCAGGATTTAGCTGAGCAGGATGAGGCTTAGCTTGAGGTTTCAGGTTTAGACTGTTAGCTTTACTCTTAGATATTGTCTTTAGAATTCATGTACATTTCATTCTTGATGACTCGTACATTATGATATCTAGATTTGTGGATTATGGTGATCATTCTGGGATACGTTTTTAGATGCTGTGATTATATATTTTCATGATTATCTGGTTAGTTTTCCCTAGCTTGGTACAGCTTACTTCGTCGTGTCTAACGACGAAGGCTGGGCGTGTCCGACTCGTGTCCGATTATTCGGGAGCGGGTCGTGACACATATCAAAGGTACTTCAGTCAGTCAGTCGGTGAGTATTTTCTTGCATTTCATTTATTGCTTTCGGTATTTAGTCTTATTCTGTTTTTCTTCATTTATTTTATAAATCATATGTCAAAAGGCTAACCTCTGTTATATAGTCATTTTCATATATTAAAACTGCATTCAGTAAATTGTACTCGTTCCATTCCTGACTGGAAACCAATATTTTTCAGGTTAGCCATAGATTCACTTAGCATGGAGAATTACGGGTGCACGTAGATAGATGAGTTGTAACCATTTTAATATTTGTAGGAGTTTATATTTTTCTGTAAATGTAAAACTTGTGAATATTGTAAATTAAATTAATTTTGTGAATGAGCATTTTTTGTGGTTTTGAGCAATGTGGCTATAGAGCAATGTGGCTATACAGCGTTCTACTGACGACACTGCAGCGTAGGCTGGCTTGGACACGCATTCGTATCCCGGAAAGCGGGTGCGGGTCATGACAAAGAGTAATAAACAAAAGAAAGAAAATGACTAATAGAGTCAGTTGCACCTAAGTATGACTTGAACGCACAGTTTTATAATACTTACTATAGAGGCTAAAAATTAAGTTATGCTATTCACCCTATCAATAGGTTGTGCCATATCAGGTTGTGCCTATATCCGGTTGCGCCTACATCAAGTTGCGTTACATCAGGTTGCTCCCATCTCAGGTTGCGCCAACCTCAGGTTACGCGAGAGCCACGTGGCGTACTTTATCGAGAAGCTGTAACGGCATCATCATTGCCTGAAAACTGACAGCACGTATATCAAAGAAAATCCGTTCAGATCTCGCGCAATACGACGTTCGAGAAGATTTGGGCAGATTTTATGACGGCTAGCAGTTTGCACAACGTATCAGATAGTGCGAGGTTGAACTCAGGTGCAAGTTGCTAGGTTACATCCCCGTACAACCTGATGAAGCTCGCACAATACGATCGTCCAGAGCAGGGTGACGTGGTGCGCAAGCTACTAACTTCGTAGAACATGTCCACTACATTGCTCACGACCATTCGCATCTCACTCAAATGATGCCACGTGTCCACAGTAGTTGGTGCAACCGCTCGCACAAGTTGCTACATTACGCTCCGTTCAACCTGATAAAGATCGTGCAAGGTGATCGAACAGTATCCAAAGCTGGGTAATGTGGCACGCAAACCACTAACTTTACAGAACGTGCCCACTACACTGCCCATGACCACGTGTATCTCAATCAAACGATGCCATGCGTCCACAGCAGTTGGTGTAACCGCTCGCACAAGTGAACATGAGGCACGCAACCTGAAGTGCGCGCAACCCAAAAAACTGCTAAACAGTTATTTCAAAAACTTTATAAATAGAGTTTGAAATCAGTCTCAAAGCATCACGAATGATCATAATCTTCTGCTAAAGTGTTGTTGCATTCTCCAGAGGCTCGTGTCCTCGATATTACATCGTCCAAGGGATATCGTCTTCTGATCAGATTCTTATAGTTGTACTTCCCCTGATATCAATTGTACTCTTTTTGTACTCTTTCTTAGTTTGTAGAAATCAAAACCTCTTTTGTTTTTCGCAAACAAAATAGCGACTCTGCTAGGGACGACTTTCTCCTCCGACGAGAAAGTGACAACTCAATGTGATACCGCGTCGATCGGCAAGACGCAGAAGACCCTGGTCGTTCAAGTCGACCAGACAGCCTACGAGGCTATGAACAATGCTGGGGGTACCAACTGTACTACTGCCACTGCAAAGAGCAAGACGCACTCTGTCTGGACTCCTAAGTCCTCGATGGCACAACCTGCTGCCTCTGTGCAACCTGCGTATATTACTGTCCTGGCGCAACCTAAGGGAAACATCCTTTTGGCTAACCCCTCCACTTCTCCGATTCTGAAATTGAAGGAGACTTCGTTTTGACACACTGCTGTCCAAAACAAAGAAAAGTGCCCTTTGGCCTTTTCCTTCCGGACGCAACCTGTGCCTATTCCTGCTGTGGCGCAACCTGCACATATTACTGCCCCGACACAACCTAAGGGAAATAGCCTTTTGGCTAACCCCTCTACTTCTCCGATTCTGAAATCGAAGGAGACTTCGTCTCGACACACTACTGGACAAAACAAAGGAAAGCGCCCTTTAGCCTTTTCTTTCCTGGCGCAACCTGTGCCTTCTCATGCTCTGGCACAACTTGTGTATATTTTTGCACTGGCACAACCTGTGCATGTGCCTATTCCTGCTCTAGCGCAACCTGTGCATATTTCTGTATTGGTGCAACGTAAAGGAAAATACTGTTTAATGGTTCCCTCTTCGTCGTCAAGTCAGAAACTTACTGAGAAATCATTAAATCAAGGAAAATGCTCTTTGGCTTTTCCTCATTCTGCTCGAGTCGTTGATTGGGTAGAAAGTACTGTTGATTGCGCTTTTGCACCTCTCAGCACAAAAGTGGATTCAGATAGAAATCCTACTCTCCTTAACAGAGACAACCAAATCTCTGCCAGAAAGATGGGTTCTATTCAAAATGAACTTTCCACGCAAAATGGTATTATGCCTACTCCAAAGAGGTCAGAGCAGGATCTACCGACCCTACGTATCTCAAGATCCCGACAAGGCAAACTGCTAGTATCTCAAGTAGATGCACAAGTAGCACCCCTGTCAGACTTACGCACCTATATCAACAGGTGCCAATTAGGGTCAACCTCGAAAAAACACAAAATGTATCAAACACAACCTGAACCAGTTGCTAGCTTACGCTAGAGGAAGAATTCTGAGGTAAAAAATCCTATGACTTATGCTAACCAGCTTAGCACGTCCTTGTATGCTCAAGGTATGGGACACCTCAAGAATAGGAACCATGTTCCGAATATCGTCAATGACTATATTCCTGTGACTTCTTCTCGTCCTGTTAGTGATCTCTGTGAACTCTTGATATAGAAGCAGAAGGTTGCAAATCCATCCCGTCCAGCGGTGGTCCAACAGCAAGAACATCATTGCAATCACCACCATGAAGTTGTCATCAAATGTTGCTGTCAGTCAGCTAAGCGGTATGTCTTTGACCGTTTGAACTATGTTCAGACTCCTGAACCTATCCTAGTGGACGAAGATGAACTACTCTATGCTTCTGTTAACATGGCATCTCGAAGCACTGGAGGTAGAAAACGTCCGAGACGTAATGCATCCCGCAATCCCAGTCAACAATACTTAGATCGGATTCATGAATCCGGTGAAGGAGTATACAAAATACTAGATCAAGAAGCCGAGACACAATCGGTCAAAGAAAGCTTCCTTCCAACCAAGAATCTCTCAGTCAACAGGACACCTCTATCACTTATTCTGGGGATGATTCCTTATATGACTTTGATGCTGATGGTGAAAGTTCCGGAAGGACCATCTTTTCCACTAGCTCATCTTCAATAGCTAGAGAAGTGACTGCTTATGTCGCCACAGAACATCAAGATGCTTCTAGTTCTAACAATCAAGAGCAAAGAATTGCTGTTTTGGAGGCTAGTTTGAAGAACATGGCTGAGATGATGACAGTCATGCATGCTGTGATTATGGCACAATATACAGTTCCACCGGTTGTGAATCTGGTTCCGACTCAAGAACCTATAACATCATCAACTCCCATTAATATTGATCTGGGGGTACAGTCTCCTCACACCGTTTCCATTCCTGCGTAGACTATTCTAAGTCAATCTGGTGCCGGGGTGGTATTTATCATGCAGTACCCCCTCCTAACATATCAAATCAATCTACTACTCCACAATCAACGGGAGATACCAACGAGGCCGTAAAAATTTTACGTACTCAATTTGAAGCTTTCAAACAGAAAGACGGCTTGCAGAAGCTTGGGATTAAGCAACATTATCCCATAGAATGAAAGGAAGTCCAATTTCTCCCCAAGTATAAACCCCCTACTATTATGTTGTTTGATGGCAGCACATCGCCAAGTCAATACCTCAATCATTTTGAGGTAATGACTGATCAACTCTAGCCAAATGACGCTCTACTCACTAGAGTGTTTGTCGAATATTTAGCAGGTGCAGCTTACGATTGGTACCGTAGTTTGCCAGATGGTTGTATAACCTCTTTCTCTGGATTCAAACAAATGTTTCTGAAATAATTTTATGAGGGAACAAATGACATAACTATGTCTGCTCTCTTTAAAATTAAACAACGACACAATGAAACAACTGAAAGGTTCATTGAACGATTCTGCCGTGAGGTACTCAAAATACCTCTTGGGACTCCAGATGCTCTGACTATAGACACTTGCAAATCAAACATATTGCCTATAATCAGCATGTGGACCAGATTGACACAGTTCTAGGATTGTCCTTCATTCATAGTGAACGCTAAAGCGGCAGAAGAAAGTGCTGACAAGTTCAAACAATTAGGTATTCAGATGCCTAATCTTGGCAAATATGAACATGTTACACCTAACAATAGCGGCCGTTAGAACAACCGCAAGAGTAAAGAGACTTTGGCTATCAATATCAAAGGCAAACAAACTCTAGCCATGAACATAGGTCAATCGACACCTACTCCAACGACACCACCACAGAAGGTACCACGTCCGAAAGAAGAATATTATTTTGATGAAAATGATGGCATGAGTATCTTTGACTGTCTGATCAAGAGCAACAAACTTCAACTGCCAAAGGCAAAACGACCAGATGAAATGGGTAAAACTGACCACCCTAAATATTGTGTTTACCACAGATTTATCGGACATCCGACTCGAGCATGCTATGTGGTCAAAGGCAAGATCTAGGAGATGGTTAATTCTGGCACAATTACTCTCCAACAAGATGAAAAGACTATAACTGCTAATGTTGTCTCTCTACAGTTTGGCAATTTTCCTGCTCAACTTGTGTAGGAAGGCGTCATTCCCATTCTGAGAACCACTTTGGAGATTGTTAATCTCCTACCTGTCCGAACTGATGGTCTTGTTCCTCTGTCTACTGATAAAGATAAGATTATATGGATCCATTCGGATTTGGTGGCTGACTTTGAAGCACCTTCTTCATCCACAAAGTCTATGAAAGCAACCAAATACAAGTCATGTCACATAACTTTGTTGGGTGAACATTGTCCTCCACCTTTAACTACCACTTTCACTTCTGCTGCAGATCCTTCTTCTTTCTCCACTTCTGAGACAACAATGTCAAAGTCAGAAGCCAAATATCAACCAACTTTCCATCTTTCACAGTCTCGTGAATTAATGACAAAGATGGGATATGATCTACAAAAGGCTTCCGGCTTGAATAATAGAAAAGAATCTCCTATACCTTTTTCCCTATGTCTTTCATATAACCAATCTCGGTTGGTTTGGGTTACAGGATGAACTCTTTTCAAAAGAAATTTTCCAGAAAGAAGGCAAAGAGTTGCAATATGGTATCCTTCGAACCTGTATCTGAAGAAGAGGCCTTATCTGGTACCAGGTCTGGAAGAATTTACCTAATAGATTATTCAGAAGGCCAGAAGAACCCTGTTTTAGCTCCAGAGACTCCTCCAGCATTATCTTTTCCTGCCGTCAATGTTCCATCGGCTTCATCTCCTCTAGTAAAACCAACTCCTCCCAAACCAACAACAACTGACAAAGGAAAATAACCTGTCCGCTTTGACAAATTATTGAAGAAGTCTCCAGTTCTAGGACTCGAGAAGCCATATCATTTCGATATACTGGCTCAACTGGCTAATACCCTGGCAAGGTTATCAATTTTTGAACTACTGCGTCTTTCAAAAGAAACTTGAGAGACATTGAGTGAAGCTTTGATGCAAGCTGATACTTGTCTAGCACTCCTTAAGAAGCCAGAGGAGGAGCCTGTAACTTGTCTTCATTGCCATAGTGTGATGGGGTTGATGCCAAACATCACCTTTACACAAGATGATATGTTGCTGGAAGATAATCGTCATGACCGACCCCTCTACTTCACAGGATATGTCGATACTATGAAGGTTGATCGCATCTTGATTGACCCCGGGTCTGCGTTCAGCATCATATCAAAGCCTTTACTAGATGCCTTAAAGAATCCTGTACATAATTTTTCAACAACCATCACAACAATCCTGGGATTTAATTCTGGAAGAAGTGAACCTTTGGGAAAGATCCGCCTGAAAGTTCAAATAGGTAATCTTCATACAAAGGTTACTTTCTATGTGATTGACAATCATGGCTCTTATAATGTTTTGCTGGAAAGACCTTTTCTACATGAGCATAATATTGTACCATCCACTTTATACCAATGCCTCAAATATGTGGACGTAAATGGAGAGGTCCAAAAGGAAGTAGCTGACCTAAATCCTTTTAAGGGTATTGAAGTATATTGTACTGATTCTCGAATGTACAAGGAAGAATTCATGAAGGTTGTATTAGAGATGGATAGTGAGGAAGATCAGAAAGATACTTTAAAAGATGTTCTCACAATCCCTGTCAAAGGACGTACTACTCGTCCCTCTTCTTCTCAGGCTTTGACTATCCATCTTTCCTCTTATAACAAATAGCTTCCTGCTGTAGAAAGGGAACAAAGAAAGCTCACCTCTTCTGAGCCTCTTGTTATCGACCTTCGTCATAACAAACCTTCTCCTTCTCCCCCTCTGGTTATCAACCTCCATAAGCCTTCTGTTAAGGCCAAAAATCCTTCCTCTTCTTCTCTGGTTATTAACCTTACTAAACCTTCTGTTAAGGCTAAGAATCTTATTGTAAATGATGATATATAAATCAATAAAGTAGCATCTCCTTTATAGTATACTTATGTTCTTTATTATATTCGATGTTATTTAGAAATGCTAGATAACATTGAACCACTTACCATAGGAGAAGTTCAACCTCTCCAAGACGAAGTATTGCTCGAACCAATGCATGACTCCTTCTTCTTAGTTCCTTCCAGGAAGAAAGATAAACTTCCTATACTTTTTAGTAAAGGAACAGAACAGAAGATCAAGCCCAATGGTGAAGAAGAAAATTACGATAACGAAAGACTTCAATACGTCGTTATAGTCAGCAATCAAAAGATATCATCCAAAAGATGGGCTATAATTTTAAAGCTGGTCTCAATTGTGGCAAGGGAAGACGAACTCATATTCGTATTCCTGCTCCAAAAGGAAAGTTAAAACAATATTACAGCAAACGAAGCGGGGATTGGGTTATCTTCGCCAATTCTGACTCCAAAAGCCTCCGAATCCAATGAAGAATATTGATCTAACTCTTCTGATTCTGTCTCATGGGATTCAGACACCAGTGTTTGACACGTCCATCGAGTGACTCTATCTTCCAATATGGTAACTGCCGAGTTCTCGGAAGACGACAAAGACTTTGCTGATGTCTCTGAATCTGATCATTGTGCACAAAGGATGGATACTCAATGGGAGCTTCGCTTCGAGCAACGTAAGCCACCTACCGAAGATCAGTTGGTTCAAGTCGATGTTGGAGATAAAACTTCTCCAAAACCAATATTCGTCAGCAAAAGCCTCCCTGAAGCGGATAAACATAAACTTATCCAACTCTTAGGGAATACATTGATGTATTCATTTGGAGCTATAAAGACATGTCGAGATTAGATCCCTAGATTACAACCCATAAACTCAATATTCTGCCAAATGCAAGGCCAATCAAGCAACAACAGCATCGATTTCAACCTGACATGATAGACGCCATAGAAGCTAAAATCAAGAATCTCATTGCCTGTGGCTTCATCAGAGAAGAACAACATCCGGACTAGGTGGCTAATGTTGTCCTAATTTTGAAGAAAATAGGGAAGGTCCAAGTCTGCATCGACTTCAGAGACCTTAATAAAGCTTGTCCCAAAGACGAATTTCCTCTTCCAATCACTGATGTAATGATCGACAATACTTGCGGATTTGAACATATATCTTTTATGGATGGATTTTCAGGATATAATCAAATCAAGATGCATCCAGAAGATGAGAAACATACATCTTTTCGCACTCCTCTTGGAGTCTATTGCTATACTGTCATGCCATTTGGTCTCAAAAATGCTGGTACAACTTATCAGCAGGCAATGTGTACTATCTTCCATGATCATTTGCGAAAGACGGTTGAATGCTATGTAGACGATATTGCTGTTAAAAGTCGTCTAAAGGAAGACCACATTCAAGACTTGATAACTATATTTGATCTAATGCGCCAGCATCAACTCAAGATGAATCCCACCAAGTCATTCCTAGGAGTCTCTAGTGGCAAATTTTTTGGATTCGTTATTACCTTTAAAGGTATACACGTTAACCCTAAAAAATTAAAGCCATTCAAGAGATGCGTCCTCTACGCAACCTAAAAGAGCTACGAGGATTCCAGGGATGGCTTGCGTATATCAGAAGATTCATCTCAAATCTCTCTGGACGCTGTAGACTGTTCACTCAACTCATAAAGAAAGGTGTGTCTTTTATTTGGACTAAAGAATATCAACAAGCATTTGAAGACATAAAGCGGTACTTGATGAACCCTCCAGTTCTAGTGCCTCCAGTCTCAGGAATACCCTTCCTGATGTATGTTCGAGCAATGGACCATTCACTAGGTGCTTTATTAGATCAAAAGAATAAAGAAGGTCATGAATAGGCTATCTATTATCTTAGCCATACAATGATTGGAGCTGAACATTGATACACCCAGTGGAAAAAAGAATGTCTAGCTTTGATGTTTGTTGTTCAAAAGATAAGACATTATATCACTTGCCAAACTATTCATGTTATTTCTAGAGTCAACCCTCTTCGGGTATTTATGAAGAAGCCCAGTACACTCAATTCCAGGCTTGCAATATGGGCCATATTGTTAGCATAATACGATATGGTTTATGTTCCTCAAAAGTCTGTTAAAGGTAAAGCCTTGCTGATTTTCTGGCAGCTCATCCAATTCCTGAAACATCTAAACTTTACGACGAGATTCCAGATGAAACTTTGGAGCCCAATATAATTTCAGAAGAAAGTCTTACATGGTGTCTATTCTTTGATGGTGCATCCAGAATCGTACTAAAAGGTGCTATTATTGCTGGAGTTGGAATCGTCCTCGTCTCACCAGAAGGGTTAGCTATTCAAAGAGCTTATTCTTTAGATGAGTCATGTTCCAATAACGTGGTTGAGTATAATGCCTTACTCATTGGTCTCCAGCTAGCTAAACAATTAGATATTGAGTATCTTGAAGTTTACGGAGACTCCAAACTGATTGTCAATCAAGTTAGAGGCACGTACGAAGTTCGACATCAAGATCTGGTCCCATATCATGATGCAGCGATCAGGATGGCTACTTCATTCAAAGGTTTCTTCATCGAGCATGTACGCCGAGTATGTAATACAAAGGTTGATGCACTCGCTAATCTTATATTAGTGTTAGCAATTCCAGTTAGAAGGCAACAAATGATCGTCATCACTATTAGAGAATTATTTTGCATTGAGAATAACTCAAATATTGAAGTCAACAACTCGAACATAGAATTCAACAATTCGGTTGACGTTTGTACCATCAGTGAAGATTGGAGGACTCCTTTCATAGACTTCGTGGTCCATGATATCTTATCCGAAGATCCTAAGGAGGCTACAACAATTCGTTGGTGGTCACTCAGATTCTATTATAATCATGCTACAAAGACACTCTACCAACGAACATTTGACGGCTTACTCCTACGCTGTCTCGCAGGAGAGAAAGCAAAATAAATACTTCGTGAAGCTCATAACGGTGTTTTTGGTGCACATCAGCCTGGTCCTAAACTACAGGATCGTATTCGTCGTATGGGCTACTATTGGCCCTCGATGGTATCTGATGCAATCGAGTATGCAAGAAAGTTTCGAGCATGTCAAATCCATGCTGACTTCATCCATCAACCATCAGAATTTCTTCACCCGATGACAGCATCATGGCCCTTTAAAGCTTAGGGCTTGGATGTCATTAGTCTTATTAACCCTCCCTCGTCTCGAGGACATCGGTTCATATTAGCCATAACTGATTATTTCTCAAAGTAGGCTGAAGCTATACATCTAGCTGAGATCAACACAAGCAGTATTATCAATTTTATGAAGCATCATGTGATCTACAGATTCGGTGTTCCTCGGCGAATCGTTCATGATAATGGGCCAAAATTCATCAGTCAGAAGTTCACTCGATTCTGCGATGATAACAGGATCAAGAATATTGCTTCTACAGCTTACAATCCTGCAGCTAATGGGTTGGCAGAAGCATTTAATAAGACCATCATCAAACTCCTCAAGAAGTTTATTTCTACCAACAAACAGAACTTGAGTGAAAAGCTTGGAGAATGTCTGTGGGCTTACCGTACTACCGTACGTACTCCTACAGGCTGCACACCTTTCTCTGTAGTATATGAATATGAGGCCGTCTTACCATTGGAAATCCAGATTCCTTCCCTAAGGATTGCCATTGCCAATGAACTCACAATCGAAAATAATGATCGTCTGAGACTTCAGGAGCTTGAAGCGCTTGGCGAAAAACAGCTCCTAGCTCAACAACATATTGAGTTATACCAAGCTCGTCTATCAAAAGCCTTCAACCATAAAGTCAAAGTACGAACATTTCAGAAAGGAGAACTAGTTCTAACCTTCAGATGTCCTATGAATATGACGTACATGAGCAAAGGCAAATTCGAAGCGAAGTTTGAAGGACCATACGTTGTAAGCAAAGTTTTCTCCAACGGAGCTTATCAATTGACTGGTATGGATGGTCAAGTTGCCATGATGCCCATTAATGGTAAATTTCTCAAGAAATATCATATTTGAAGATAAAAAGATATCAACACAGAGAATCAGAATGTAAATAAAATTCCTTTTATTACATAACTCAGACAGAAGGAAATATATAAAATTAACGAGGACCAGAGCCCTCTTCATTGAAGACATATTTCACAAAAAGCTCGAAAATATTATTGTCCGATGACACCAGTAGTTCACAAGCAGCCTTCCTCAGAGCTTCTTCCTCGACAGTAATTCCAGGCTCCACCTATTTGACAAGAATGTCCTATTTTGATTCAGAAAAAGCCGAGCTTTCTTCCACTTCGGGCTGAATGGGTGGCGAAGGCTCGTCAGAATGAGTGTCGATGGCAGCTTCGATCTTTGGGATAGCCTCAGCCTCTGTAATGCCTATAGTTCGTATTACGTATTTTAGAATACATGTACATATTTTATCTTGTATTGTATGATTCCTTGCTTGGCTTATCTTGGCATTTCATGGCTTGGTTTATTCTGGGTTGGTTCGGTTAGGCTTGGGTTGCCTTGGTTCATCATGAACCAAGGAGAGAACCCTTACCTACCACCACCATCCCCATTTATTAGCCCACTCCTCTTTCTCTCTCTTCATTACTCCTCTTCTTCCCCACCATTACTCCTTACCTACCAGAAAGGTCTAGGCAACTGCATCTTGCTTCATGGAGGAACTCAAGATTTATTGTTCCATTTTCTTCCTTGCAACGTTCTAAGACTCTTTAGTGCTTGGCATTTTCAATTTCCATTGCTAAATTTTTTAGATCTAAGTTTATTGTATTCTTATATTTCTTGGGTTTTGATCTACTTAATCTTATTATTATCAAGTTCTGATGGTTCCATGTTGTAGAGTATTTCATTCTGCCCTATTTTGACCTATGGAAGTTCGGATTTGGACTCTGGATGAAGGATTTATGGAGTTTGGAAGCCATGGCTTGCATGGTTCTTCTTCTCGAAATAATGGAAAAGAAGGACAGTACTCAGCCGCATGGCTTCTCATGCGACAAGTTTTCTTCTTGGCCGCATGGCTTAGCTTGAACCCAGCCGCATGAGTTATTGATCTTCCAGCCGCATAAGACTTCCGAACCGCATAAGCCTCGGCATAGTCCAGCCGCATGAACTCAATTATCCTTAGCCGCATAAAGTTATTCCCCCTCCCTAGCAGCATAAGACTCCACTTGATCATATTCGTATATGACTGGTACTTCCAGCCGCATAAGGCCTTGCTCCCCGCAAGCCGCATAAGACCTTTCATCTCAGCCGCATGGGGTCTCTCTCTCCAGCCGCATGGAACTTTGATTCCCTGGCCATATGGAACTTTGATTCCCTGGCCGTATGGGACCCCGCTCATCCCAGCCGCATAAGATCCCCTCTATTCCCAGCCGCATAGGCTCCTGCCCCTTCTTAGCCGCATAAACCCGAGTTTTCTGAGCCACATGAGCTCTCCTCCTTTCAGCCGCATATGCCCTATTTTTCCTCCAGCCGCATGAACTTTTCCCTTACTGCCACATAGGCCCCCATTCTTTCCAGCCGTATGTGCTCTTCTCACTTGAGCCACATAAGGCCCAGTCATCCCCAGAGCCGCATGAGACCACATGGAACCCAGACGCATGGGCTGCTCCATAGCCTTGTATTTTTATGATTTAATTATTATTATCAGGCTCATATCTTATGGCCCTCAGTGTAACTTGGGTCTTTTGATGGAATGCTTATACTATGTTATCCTGCACTTATAACCTGAACACGACAGTGACCCGTAGCGGTGCACTCTTAACAAGTAACATGACATGATAGTGGCCCATCGTGGCACACTCCTAACAAATATACCTGACATGATATATCTCGAATTGTTGTTGCGATAGCTAACTTTACATGACATGACAAGTATAAATAACCTGGACACCGTGGGTGAATGTGCTTGTACAAATGAACCAGTATTGTCTTGCATCATGTCTAGGACAGGGACCCCTGAGTACCACGGTCAGGGGTGCCCACCAAATTGACTAAGGCTAATAACTAGAATAATCCAGTAGTCATAAAGAGATTTCCCAGCTACAGACGATCCTGTTACCTGGGCACGCTTGGGATCTGTAGCCTGTCGTCGAGTAGGGCACATTTCCAGCACACTATCATGTGTTGCACCCTTCAAGCTACTTAAGGGTACATACGTTTCCGGGACGATATACCCACTTGAATTCAACCCCTAATATTCGACCTGGGTAACCTGGATGGTCTGCAGGGCTTGTGGCTATGGAATAATCTCGTTGCATCTTATTAGTAACAAGGCCTGTGATAACCCTAGTTAGTTAAAGTATCAAGCCGTTCTTATTTCTTGGCCGTGATTGTTGGATGAGGCATAACCATTCTAGTCTTGTCTTGATCCTGTACAAGATTGTTACATGACCTGATTCTTATATTATCTTGTCGATAAATGGTGGGAAACCAAGTTCTGTTCAGATGAAGGGTTACAACCCCGGTCCTTGTTTGGTTTACGGGTTGTAACCTGGTTATCAGAATAGTTCCATGATTATCCCATCGTATATCATCCTGATATTTTCTTCCATATTTCCAGTTCTTACTACTTATTTATATTCTTGTGCTAATTGTTGGTTTTAGTTTTCTAAGTGAAACTTTATTTATGGCACTTGCTCTTTCTGGGATCTGACCCAGCTGGTTTTGTATGGCCAGATTTCGGAGCAGCTCCGGAGGATCTACCGACCTTCCAGCCCGATAGTGACCACCAGGCGTAACCAGGGCAACGAGTGGGTTTCTTTTTATTCTTCCACTTTATTGTAACAATATTCTTTTGAGGCGTTTAGCCGGCGAGCACGTGTTTAGCTCGTATTGTACCTTTACTTACTGTCTGCCTACGGGCTATAACATGATTGACAGATCCTAGGGTTGGTCATGTATGACTAAACTCTTGCTAGTCTTGACATTTTGTAATGACTAGCTTCATGATCAGCTGAATATGTAATGTTTGGGACGCCTTACTATTGTATATTTGGTGATCTTGCATCTTGTAACATTTATTTACTTGCTTATGATTGAGACACTAGGCTTGTTCATGACCATACGAGATTATTGGCTTGTAGTTAAACCCTCATGTATCTAGACAGCCGTGACCGTATAGCAAGGTGGGTTGCACTTCAATATACGTAGCTGGCTATGTCTACCCCCGCTCTCCAGTATTCTGGTTCTAGGGCGTGACATGGTTTAAGTGGTAGCCCATGCAGGTCTTGTAAATCAAGATATGTGAGGGTTTACCGAATAGATGTCTCAATCAGTACTCGTCCTTGATCTCTGCTCGTATCCTCCGAATCCCTAAAATTCTTGTCCTGATCACATGCTTGTATCGTTGATCTGTCCTTGTAGTGCCCCGTCCCACAAAGTCAATCGGAGGAATCGAAACGCCGACGGCGTTCGGAACTTGGCCTTACAACGGCGACTCGAAGACATCGCTCAGGTGGGGGAGTTTCGGTGAACTTGCCTCATCTCTGCCTTCACTTAATAATTCGTGTGGTTTCAACTTACACAAGTAGGCTAATATAAAAGCTACGAACGCACATAGCTAAAGGAATAATCCCGACCCGTCGGAATGTCTTAGAACATGGAAAATGGTCCCACGGTCTCAATAGAAGTCGGCTCAGCGTACTTTAAAATGACACTCGGTCCTTCGTCCCGGGGCTTGGGAGAAGGAAAGTTGGTATTCGACACAAACGATGAGTTAGCCTAAGTCATAGGCGTCGCCCGCGTAAATGCTCGATAAAGCATGCACGTTTTCACTGCGCAAGGCTTGGCATAGCCATGGTTCGTCCCTCGAGTTAAGTTGTAGGCTTAAATAAGTTAGGCAAAGTTAAGCCGATCGACCTAAGTCATTCTAAGTGCTGTCCCGCTCGTTCTGCGGTTGTCAAGTTAAATAGTCCCACGATCTCAAGGCCCGTCATATAACGTATGACTTGGGTGATAACGTCGCGTAAGACAGAAGTCAGTTACAGGCACGAGCCACGATTGGCACGATGTAAAGTTAGCCACGGTCCATGGCACTTAAGGAACATATTTGTTCGAGTTAAGTTGGAAGGCTACGTAGTAGTCGTTCCCTCGGGTACAAAGAAGTTCGAGGCGGTCCCTCGGTTGGGAGTCTCGCGTTCCTATCCACGTTAAGTATTCGAGGCGGTCCCTCGATTGGGAGTCTCGCGTTCCTATCCACGTTAAGATGTTTCGAGGCGGTCCCTCGGTTGGGAGTCTCGCGTTCCTATCTACGTTAAGTATTCGAGGCGGTCCCTCGGTTGGGAGTCTCGCGTTCCTATCCATGTTAAGTATTCGAGGCGGTCCCTCGGTTGGGAGTCTCGTGGTTCCGAGGCACGTTATGCCAAGTATGATTCAGAGCACGAGTTGCTAAGTATAGTTCCGGTCGTACCAACAAGTAGGCCATGCATTTACGTGAGTTTAGATGTCTCGTAGGTGCGTGGTCATTGGACACGTTGTCGACAAGGATTTCTGCCTAGACTGGTTATACGCCGGGGCACCGGGCCCAGTCGTCCTAGGAGGTAGACGTTATAGCAGCGCATGCCTTTATTGCGTGGGTAGTCGAGGGCTTTCCATGGGGCTAGCTACCTTGCATCGAAGGACCCGCCGCCTACCCGAGCTATGTCCGCGATGGCTTGTCATGCCAGTGGCCTTTCATATAGATATTTGGCGTGCTAAGCGGCGAATCCGCATGCACGGTGTCGGTCGTAACAAAGGAAGCGTAAGCACGATATGCGATGTGTTGTGAAATGTGTGCTCGGTTGCACCAAAGTGTTATAAAGACTACGATTCGGCTATACGTAAAGACACGTGCTTCGGCACGAGATACGTTATCGTATTTGAGTTCTCAACATCGGTTCCACAAGTTGGGTTATACGTTTCGAGTTAAGTCGAGAAGGGCCGTAGGGCAAGTATTTGACACGACCTAGTCGTTACGTCCAAGAGTATATTATGAAAGACAAGTATGAGTCGGTACGTTGACATTGCAAGCACGAGGCAGGGTATGGGTACGTTATTAGTGCAAGGCACGAAGATGGTCTAAAGACACTAAATAGGCCGAGCGTCGGTCCTAAAATCGATCCTAAGGCAAGATTAGAAAGACAATCGTAAAGGGGTTTATGTTGCACAAAGTAGATAAAACGTGTAGGTTTTGTATGGGTGGGCGAGGAGCTCACTCCACCAGTACAGTGGTACTGACACCCACACAGTGTTCATGTGCAGGCACAGGTAGAAGCTCGTGGTGCGGGGCTCGCTTGGATGCGTCGAGGCACGGAGTTCCTTGGCGATTCGAAGCGTGCGGCCGCATGGATTCGAAGACTTATACGGGACATAATGTATGGACATCGCCTTCCGAAGCTTCCGCTGGATCGACAATATGTATCGATAGATGAGAGAGAGCTGAGCGATTTGTAATGTGAGACGAGTGTATTTGAGTGATTGTAATCTTGGCCTTGTGCCCCCAATGTAACCGTTGTTTCAATATCAATAAAAGAGCTTCTTTGAATAACTTGTGTTTGTTCTAAATTTCCGCTGCGTGTTCAATGTCTCTGCTCGGGACTTCTGTGCGACGACCCCGTCGCAGCCGCTGTAATCGGCCGTTATGGAACCCGCCTTGCACGAGCGCAATCTAGGCTCGTGCGGCATCACGCCTTAGCGAGGACGATCGCTCCTACGGGAGCGGGGCGTGACATAATGGTATCAGAGCACGGCTTTACGTCCTTGGATTATCGATTGAATTCTTTAACTCCGTTGTTCTGCAAACTCTGAATTGTGCTTCCGCAACGTGATATCGTTGGTGCGCTCTCTCTCAAACGTCCCTCGACATGTCCATACAATAAGTCTAATATTTTCGAAAGCTCGTAACGCGTTCAATCGAACGCATCGATAGGGGTAGCCTTTGGGCCGAACGGTGCCGACCTTGAGTTGATAGAAAATGCGTGCTAAAGTTAGCAAGTTGCGTACGTGCCTAACGAGTCCTACGTCAACATGAGCAAATGAGCGTGAAAACTCGAAATATAGTCTATACGGGATGATTATGCGGCACAATTTAGTCCGCGTATCGCGTACCTCGACCTTTTGGTGTAAACGAGTCGCGAACAATATTAAGTATCGCTTGGTCGGAAACGAAAATACGCTTGGAGTGTATATCGATAGGAACGTTATCAGACTAACGCTTAGGCGTACACGAAAGATTGTTCTGGATTTTGAGGATTGTACGAACGACTTAGTGCGTCGATACGAACGTGATTGAGGACTAAATCGGATGGCTCGAACCCGAGTGGTGTATGGACGTTATAGAAATTGTTCGAGCGGAACCAGAGGAGTTACGGATAGTACGAGTATGTCGACAAGCGATGATATCGCAAAGCCTTAGAACGAGTAGCGCTTAGATGGTCATGATTCGAGAGTCGCAAACGTGATACCGTTCGAACGATTTGTAAACGATAGTGTGAATTACGAAATGGTTGAATGGAAATTCTAAACGATAGAATAAATGGATGACTTGATTTAAGAAATTGATACGGATCGTATACGAAAAGTTAGCACGGCAGGTAGATAGCGTGCATGAAATGTTCGATTTTGAAGTTACGCAAACGACTCTGAGGATTGAAATCGATGTTACTCGATGGTTTGAATTAGCAAGGGATGATACGAATTAAGGAAATACGTTAGTCGATGACTTGAGACAGACGGATAAACGATACGTGAATTTGGGTTGAAGAAATTGATGTGGTGAACGGTTCGAGGAGATTATCCAGTCGGACAATAGCATCATTCGCACGACTCAGAATTCGTTGTAAACGAAGATCGTCAGGTTACGTATATCGTCGATGGTATTGAGGCGTATCAAAGATGATATGCAATAACTCGGAGGTACTCGGACTCGGTGAATGACGATCGTGCAAGTGCTATTATTCGGTTGGATGCAATACTTAGGATTCTGTTTGAAGATGAATGTTGGATAAAAGTGATCGTATTCCGATGGTTGCGTTGATAACCACAACGTCGACAGTCTTGTCTTGCACGAGCGCTACTCTAGCCTCGCACATGCGTTGCGTCGGATTTGGGACGATCATTCTGCGTGAGCGCTGACATGGTGATTCATGTCGCCGGAATAATCGAACTCAGAAAAATCAGGACGCGGCAACTTTGATTGTCCTGACTTGTCGGTTTGATGCGAAGGAAAAAATTTGAGGATGTTAGGACTTATGATTGACGAATGAATGAAAACTTGAGGATTGTGTAGGTCCAATCCGCGCATCGAAAATGATTTAGTCTAGACCCAAAACAAGTGTTACGCCCCGATGAGAATGATTATTCTGCGGGTGCGTTGTATGGTGATTCATGAACCACCGTGGATGATCGGACTCGCGTGAGATCGGAGCGTAGCATATTGTTAAGTCAGACGACCTTGTGATCGATTACGTGAATTGGAATAGATGATTTCGAAAACATGAAATGTGAACTACGATTTAGAGATGAATCGTGTTGTAGCGTGCTTGACTTGGAAAGATTGATAGGCAGATTATGTCGAACGTGTTCGAAGAGATAGACTATACGAAACGGTTTGATGAACAAACAATATTGATATGACGTGAAATTTGTTGAAACGTAAGTTATCGTAGGATGGTTTTACAAAAACGACTCGGACCCCATGCGACGAACATTGGGATGTGTGTAGGAAATCGATGCTCGATGTTTAGAAATCAGAGTGATGCGAGCTTGGGTAGAAAACCTCGTACCAACGATTTGGTTTGACCTTAGGATGGGGTCAGTGTTGATATCGTTGTTTGGGAACTATGATTCCAGTACTGACGAAAAGATAAAGCCTAGCGGTTAGGCAGGCATTCGAGCGCGAAGCGATAGGAGTTACGGAGGCACCACTTGCGAGTCTTGGCTGACATGTACGTATATCAGGGACGCCCGAATATGTGCACGATCTGACTCGAGTGGTGATGGCGGATTCTCTATCACGAGGCTTGGCTGACATGCATGTATTTTGGGGACGCCTGGAATATGTGCACGATCCAACTAAGTGATACGATGAATCAAGTGAGACTTGAGAAACTGGAAAGTGTCGAGGATTTTGGAATCGTGAGTTTCGAAGAAATATTGGTGATAATACGATCATTGATTTGAAACGAATTCGAATGTTGGTTGATCGATTAGTGTACCTTACGACTAAGTTAGCGATAGCACGAGCGTGGCTCCAAATCGAAGAAACGCGTAGGCGAAATGTGTACGATTGAGTCTTGGCCATAGAAATGTAGGATGGCTTGCCTTCAGGAAAGTCTCGAGGACGAGACTTGTTCTGAGTGGTGTATGTTGTAGTGCCCCGTCCCACAAAGTCAATCGGAGAAATCGAAACGCCGACGGCGTTCGAAACTTGGCCTTACAACGGCGACTCGAAGACATCGCTCAGGTAGGGGAGTTTCGGTGAACTTGCCTCATCTCTGCCTTCACTTAATAATTCGTGTGGTTTCAACTTGCACAAGTAGGCTAATATAACAGCTACGAACGCACATAGCTAAAGGAATAATCCTGACCCGTCGGAATGTCTTAGAACATGGAAAATGGTCCCACGGTCTCAATAAAAGTCGGCTCAGCGTACTTTAAAATGACACTCGGTCCTTCGTCCCGGGGCTTGGGAGAAGGAAAGTTGGTATTCGACACAAATGATGAGTTAGCCTAAGTCATAGGCGTCGCCCGCGTAAATGCTCGATAAAGCATGCACATTTTCACTGCGCAAGGCTTGGCATAGCCATGGTTCGTCCCTCGAGTTAAGTTGTAGGCTTAAATAAGTTAGGCAAAGTTAAGCCGATCGACCTAAGTCATTCTAAGTGCTGTCCCGCTCGTTCTGCGATTGTCAAGTTAAATAGTCCCACGATCTCAAGGCCCGTCATATAACGTATGACTTGGGTGATAACGTCGCGTAAGACAGAAGTCAGTTACAGGCACGAGCCACGATTGGCACGATGTAAAGTTAGCCACGGTCCATGGCACTTAAGGAACACATTTGTTCGAGTTAAGTTGGAAGGCTACGTAGTAGTCGTTCCCTCGGGTACAAAGAAGTTCGAGGAGGTCCCTCGGTTGGGAGTCTCGCGTTCCTATCCACGTTAAGTATTCGAGGCGGTCCCTCGATTGGGAGTCTCGCGTTCCTATCCACGTTAAGATGTTTCGAGGCGGTCCCTCGGTTGGGAGTCTCACGTTCCTATCTACGTTAAGTATTCGAGGCGGTCCCTCGGTTGGGAGTCTCGCGTTCCTATCCATGTTAAGTATTCGAGGCGGTCCCTCGGTTGGGAGTCTCGTGGTTCCGAGGCACGTTATGCCAAGTATGATTCAGAGCACGAGTTGCTAAGTATAGTTCCGGTCGTACCAACAAGTAGGCCATGCATTTACGTGAGTTTAGATGTCTCGTAGGTGCGTGGTCATTGGACACCTTGTCGACAAGGATTTGTGCCTAGACTGGTTATACGCCGGGGCACCGGGCCCAGTCGTCCTAGGAGGTAGACGTTATAGCAGTGCATGCCTTTATTGCGTGGGTAGTCGGGGGCTTTCCATGGGGCTAGCTACCTTGCATCGAAGGACCCGCCGCCTACCCGAGCTATGTCCGCGATGGCTTGTCATGCCAGTGGCCTTTCATATAGATATTTGGCGTGCTAAGCGGCGAATCCGCATGCACGGTGTCGGTCGTAACAAAGGAAGCGTAAGCACGGTATGCGATGTGTTGTGAAATGTGTGCTCGGTTGCACCAAAGTGTTATAAAGACTACGATTCGGCTATACGTAAAGACACGTGCTTCGGCACGAGATACGTTATCGTATTTGAGTTCTCAACATCGGTTCCACAAGTTGGGTTATACGTTTCGAGTTAAGTCGAGAAGGGCCGTAGGGCAAGTATTTGACACGACCTAGTCGTTACGTCCAAGAGTATATTATGAAAGACAAGTATGAGTCGGTACGTTGACATTGCAAGCACGAGGCAGGGTAAGGGTACGTTATTAGTGCAAGGCACGAAGATGGTCTAAAGACACTAAATAGGCCGAGCGTCGGTCCTAAAATCGATCCTAAGGCAAGATTAGAAAGACAATCGTAAAGGGGTTTATGTTGCACAAAGTAGATAAAACGTGTAGGTTTTGTATGGGTGGGCGAGGAGCTCACTCCACCAGTACAGTGGTACTGACACCCATACAGTGTTCATGTGCAGGCACAGGTAGAAGCTCGTGGTGCGGGGCTCGCTTGGATGCGTCGAGGCACGGAGTTCCTTGGCGATTCGAAGCGTGCGGCCGCATGGATTCGAAGACTTATACGGGACATAATGTATGGACATCGCCTTCCGAAGCTTCCGCTGGATCGACAATATGTATCGAGAGATGAGAGAGAGCTGAGCGATTTGTAATGTGAGACGAGTGTATTTGAGTGATTGTAATCTTGGCCTTGTGCCCCTAATGTAACCGTTGTTTCAATATCAATAAAAGAGCTTCTTTGAATAACTTGTGTTTGTTCTAAATTTCCGCTGCGTGTTCAATGTCTCTGCTCGGGACTTCTGTGCGACGACCCCGTCGCAGCCGCTGTAATCGGCCGTTATGGAACCCGCCTTGCACGAGCGCAATCTAGGCTCGTGCGGCATCACGCCTTAGCGAGGACGATCGCTCCTACGGGAGCGGGGCGTGACATAATGGTATCAGAGCACGGCTTTACGTCCTTGGATTATCGATTGAATTCTTTAACTCCGTTGTTCTGCAAACTCTGAATTGTGCTTCCGCAACGTGATATCGTTGGTGCGCTCTCTCTCAAACGTCCCTCGGCATGTCCATACAATAAGTCTAATATTTTCGAAAGCTCGTAACGCGTTCAATCGAACGCATCGATAGGGGTAGCCTTTGGGCCGAACGGTGCCGACCTTGAGTTGATAGAAAATGCGTGCTAAAGTTAGCAAGTTGCGTACGTGCCTAACGAGTCCTACGTCAACATGAGCAAATGAGCGTGAAAACTCGAAATATAGTCCATACGGGATGATTATGCGGCACAATTTAGTCCGCGTATCGCGTACCTCGACCTTTTGGTGTAAACGAGTCGCGAACAATATTAAGTATCGCTTGGTCGGAAACGAAAATACGCTTGGAGTGTATATCGATAGGAACGTTATCAGACTAACGCTTAGGCATACACGAAAGATTGTTCTGGATTTTGAGGATTGTACGAACGACTTAGTGCGTCGATACGAACGTGATTGAGGACTAAATCGGATGGCTCGAACCCGAGTGGTGTATGGACGTTATAGAAATTGTTCGAGCGGAACCAGAGGAGTTACGGATAGTACGAGTATGTCGACAAGCGATGATATCGCAAAGCCTTAGAACGAGTAGCGCTTAGATGGTCATGATTCGAGAGTCGCAAACGTGATACCGTTCGAACGATTTGTAAACGATAGTGCGAATTACGAAATGGTTGAATGGAAATTCTAAACGATAGAATAAATGGATGACTTGATTTAAGAAATTGATACGGATCGTATACGAAAAGTTAGCACGGCAGGTAGATAGCGTGCATGAAATGTTCGATTTTGAAGTTACGCAAACGACTCTGAGGATTGAAATCGATGTTACTCGATGGTTTGAATTAGCAAGGGATGATACGAATTGAGGAAATACGTTAGTCGATGACTTGAGACAGACGGATAAACGATACGTGAATTTGGGTTGAAGAAATTGATGTGGTGAACGGTTCGAGGAGATTATCCAGTCGGACAATAGCATCATTCGTACGACTCAGAATTCGTTGTAAACGAAGATCGTCAGGTTACGTATATCGTCGATGGTATTGAGGCGTATCAAAGATGATATGCAATAACTCGGAGGTACTCGGACTCCGTGAATGACGATCGTGCAAGTGCTATTATTCGGTTGGATGCAATACTTAGGATTCTGTTTGAAGATGAATGTTGGATAAAAGTGATCGTATTCCGATGGTTGCGTTGATAACCACAACGTCGACAGTCTTGTCTTGCACGAGCGCTACTCTAGCCTCGCACATGCGTTGCGTCGGATTTGGGACGATCATTCCGCGTGAGTGCTGATATGGTGATTCATGTCGCCGGAATAATCGAACTCAGAAAAATCAGGACGCGGCAACTTTGATTGTCCTGACTTGTCGGTTTGATGCGAAGGAAAAAATTTGAGGATGTTAGGACTTATGATTGACGAATGAATGAAAACTTGAGGATTGTGTAGGTCCAATCCGTGCATCGAAAATGATTTAGTCTAGACCCAAAACAAGTGTTACGCCCCGATGAGAATGATTATTCTGCGGGTGCGTTGTATGGTGATTCATGAACCACCGTGGATGATCGGACTCGCGTGAGATCGGAGCCTAGCATATTGTTAAGTCAGACGACCTTGTGATCGATTACGTGAATTGGAATAGATGATTTCGGAAACGTGAAATATGAACTACGATTTAGAGATGAATCGTGTTGTAGCGTGCTTGACTTGGAAAGATTGATAGGCAGATTATGTCGAACGTGTTCGAAGAGATAGACTATACGAAACGGTTTGATGAACAAACAATATTGATATGACGTAAAATTTGTTGAAACGTAAGTTATCGTAGGATGGTTTTACAAAAACGACTCGGACCCCATGCGACGAACATTGGAATGTGTGTAGAAAATCGATGCTCGATGTTTAGAAATCAGAGTGATGCGAGCTTGGGTAGAAAACCTCGTACCAACGATTTGGTTTGACCTTAGGATGGGGTCAGTGTTGATATCGTTGTTTGGGAACTATGATTCCAGTACTGACGAAAAGATAAAGCCTAGCGGTTAGGCAGGCATTCGAGCGCGAAGCGATAGGAGTTACGGAGGCACTACTTGCGAGTCTTGGCTGACATGCACGTATATCAGGGACGCCCGAATATGTGCACGATCCGACTCGAGTGGTGATGGCGGATTCTCTATCACGAGGCTTGGCTGATATGCATGTATTTTGGGGACGCCTAGAATATGTGCACGATCCAACTAAGTGATACGATGAATCAAGTGAGACTTGAGAAACTGGAAAGTGTCAAGGATTTTGGAATCGTGAGTTTCGAAGAAATATTGGTGATAATACGATCATTGATTTGAAACGAATTCGAATGTTGGTTGATCGATTAGTGTACCTTACGACTAAGTTAGCGATAGCACGAGCGTGGCTCCAAATCGAAGAAACGCGTAGGCGAAATGTGTACGATTGAGTCTTGGCCATAGAAATGTAGGATGGCTTGCCTTCAGGAAAGTCTCGAGGACGAGACTTGTTCTGAGTGGTGTATGTTGTAGTGCCCCGTCCCACAAAGTCAATCGGAGGAATCGAAACGCCGACGGCGTTCGGAACTTGGCCTTACAACGGCGACTCGAAGACATCGCTCAGGTGGGGGAGTTTCGGTGAACTTGCCTCATCTCTGCCTTCACTTAATAATTCGTGTGGTTTCAACTTGCACAAGTAGGCTAATATAAAAGCTACGAACGCACATAGCTAAAGGAATAATCCCGACCCGTCGGAATGTCTTAGAACATGGAAAATGGTCCCACGGTCTCAATAGAAGTCGGCTCAGCGTACTTTAAAATGACACTCGGTCCTTCGTCCCGGGGCTTGGGAGAAGGAAAGTTGGTATTCGACACAAACGATGAGTTAGCCTAAGTCATAGGCGTCGCCCGCGTAAATGCTCGATAAAGCATGCACGTTTTCACTGCGCAAGGCTTGGCATAGCCATGGTTCGTCCCTCGAGTTAAGTTGTAGGCTTAAATGAGTTAGGCAAAGTTAAGCCGATCGACCTAAGTCATTCTAAGTGCTGTCCCGCTCGTTCTGCGGTTGTCAAGTTAAATAGTCCCACGATCTCAAGGCCCGTCATATAACGTATGACTTGGGTGATAACGTCGCGTAAGACAGAAGTCAGTTACAGGCACGAGCCACGATTGGCACGATGTAAAGTTAGCCACGGTCCATGGCACTTAAGGAACACATTTGTTCGAGTTAAGTTGGAAGGCTACGTAGTAGTCGTTCCCTCGGGTACAAAGAAGTTCGAGGCGGTCCCTCGGTTGGGAGTCTCGCGTTCCTATCCACGTTAAGTATTCGAGGCGGTCCCTCGATTGGGAGTCTCGCGTTCCTATCCACGTTAAGATGTTTCGAGGCGGTCCCTCGGTTGGGAGTCTCGCGTTCCTATCTACGTTAAGTATTCGAGGCGGTCCCTCGGTTGGGAGTCTCGCGTTCCTATCCATGTTAAGTATTCGAGGCGGTCCCTCGGTTGGGAGTCTCGTGGTTCCGAGGCACGTTATGCCAAGTATGATTCAGAGCACGAGTTGCTAAGTATAGTTCCGGTCGTACCAACAAGTAGGCCATGCATTTACGTGAGTTTAGATGTCTCGTAGGTGCGTGGTCATTGGACACCTTGTCGACAAGGATTTCTGCCTAGACTGGTTATACGCCGGAGCACCGGGCCCAGTCGTCCTAGGAGGTAGACGTTATAGCAGCGCATGCCTTTATTGCGTGGGTAGTCGGGGGCTTTCCATGGGGCTAGCTACCTTGCATCGAAGGACCCGCCGCCTACCCGAGCTATGTCCGCGATGGCTTGTCATGCCAGTGGCCTTTCATATAGATATTTGGCGTGCTAAGCGGCGAATCCGCATGCACGGTGTCGGTCGTAACAAAGGAAGCGTAAGCACGGTATGCGATGTGTTGTGAAATGTGTGCTCGGTTGCACCAAAGTGTTATAAAGACTACTATTCGGCTATACGTAAAGACACGTGCTTCGGCACGAGATACGTTATCGTATTTGAGTTCTCAACATCGGTTCCACAAGTTGGGTTATACGTTTCGAGTTAAGTCGAGAAGGGCCGTAGGGCAAGTATTTGACACGACCTAGTCGTTACGTCCAAGAGTATATTATGAAAGACAAGTATGAGTCGGTACGTTGACATTGCAAGCACGAGGCAGGGTATGGGTACGTTATTAGTGCAAGGCACGAAGATGGTCTAAAGACACTAAATAGGCCGAGCGTCGGTCCTAAAATCGATCCTAAGGCAAGATTAGAAAGACAATCGTAAAGGGGTTTATGTTGCACAAAGTAGATAAAACGTGTAGGTTTTGTATGGGTGGGCGAGGAGCTCACTCCACCAGTACAGTGGTACTGACACCCACACAGTGTTCATGTGCAGGCACAGGTAGAAGCTCGTGGTGCGGGGCTCGCTTGGATGCGTCAAGGCACGGAGTTCCTTGGCGATTCGAAGCGTGCGGCCGCATGGATTCGAAGACTTATACGGGACATAATGTATGGACATCGCCTTCCGAAGCTTCCGCTGGATCGACAATATGTATCGAGAGATGAGAGAGAGCTGAGCGATTTGTAATGTGAGACGAGTGTATTTGAGTGATTGTAATCTTGGCCTTGTGCCCCCAATGTAACCGTTGTTTCAATATCAATAAAAGAGCTTCTTTGAATAACTTGTGTTTGTTCTAAATTTCCGCTGCGTGTTCAATGTCTCTGCTCGGGACTTCTGTGCGACGACCCCGTCGCAGCCGCTGTAATCGGCCGTTATGGAACCCGCCTTGCACGAGCACAATCTAGGCTCGTGCGGCATCACGCCTTAGCGAGGACGATCGCTCCTACGGGAGCGGGGCGTGACAGTCCTGGTCCTTCCTTATTGTTTCCTGTATCGTCTTCTTCAGCGGCAATGTACCTGGCCCTGCCGATCAGTGAGGCAGAGCACTTCCTGTGGATCAGCATCAACCTGGAGATCAAGCCCAGCATTCAGGAGTAGCCTCCAAAGTCGTGCCTACTGGAGGAGAGCCACCGGTCCAGCCAGTTCAGCCTACAGAGCCTGATGATGGTACTTTGGTGGGTCTCATCAGGACCTTGATAGCTTCCCAAGATCATCGAGGACATGCCTTACACCAGGCAGTGACAGATGCTCTGACCAGAGGAGGTCATCAGGGGAATAGCGCGGCTAACAGCTTCCAGCGCTTGAACCCTCCCTTCTTCGATGGCAGCGAAGATGCTATTGCTGCAGATGCTTGGCTTCAGGACACAGAGATGATTCTAGAAGCAGCCAGGACTCCAGAAGCCGAGAAGGTGGCCGTGGTGCACCTACAGTTATTGGATCTTGCTCGCAGCTGGTGGACGGCACAGGCCGTGGGATTAGTGGCCCCTATTTTATGGGCAGTATTCAGAAAGAGATTCTAGACCAAGTATTTTGATACTGTAGCTCGATACGATCTACAGACGAGGTTCACCAATCTAAAGCAGATGGGCAGGACGGTCGACGGATATGCGGCCGAGTTTTCCAGGCTTAGTCGGTTTACTCCCTCCTTGGTAGCGACCGAGTTCGATAGAGCCCAGCGGTTCCAACAGGGGCTCCATCTAGAGATCTTATTGGCAGTGGAGCAGTTTGAGCATCAAACTTTTGATGCAGTGTTGAGAGCAGCTAGGAGACATGAGTATACCTCCCAGAGGATCGTGGATAGGGCCGAAGGTCGGAAGAGATCTCACGGCCAGATGAATCAGTCTTCAGCACCAGCCCCGGCAGTTCGGGCTTTGACCATTAGAGCTCCGAGACGGGCGGCCTCAGTGACGTCGGTTCAGCAGTCAGCTTCGATATACCCTCAGCAGCTGAAGCAGAAGCATTCTTTCGCAGTGGGATGTTCACACTGCGGGAAGCCAGGACATGTGATAGCAGAATATCGCAGGGCGCAGGGATTGTGCCTGGCTTGTGGAGCAGCAGATCATAAAGTTGGATCCTGCCCGAATAGGGGCAGTTCATCATCGTCCAACCTTTTTAGTCCTTCCGTGAGAGGACCAGCACCAGTCCAGCAGCAGCAGTATCAGCCTCAGAGGCCCTTGTCGCCTCAGTCCCAGGCATTCCAGCAACAACACCCCCAGCAGTATGCACAAGCCCAAGTCCTGAGTCAGAGCAGGCAGCGAGGATTTCAGCAGAGGGGACCAGCACCCCGAGGGCATGGTCAGGCTATGGTGATGACCGTAGAGAAAGGATTGGCACCAGAAGAGGTAGTGGCAGGTACTATTCTCGTCAAATCCTTTCCAGCTTCAGCTTTATTTGATTCTGGTGCATCGCATTCATTTATGTCTACACGATTCGCGATACGGATAGGACTGGAGCCCGAGTCATTATCAGTAAGGCTTAATATACTTACTGGTAACGCACTTGTGGGAGTAGATAGGGTATTTTTCTCATGTCAAATCGTAGTTAGCGGTAGAGAATTCTTCGCTAGATTGACAGAGTTCCCGATGGCCGATTATGATGTGGTCTTAGGGATGGATTGGTTGAGGAACCAGTATGCTAGAATAAACTGCCATATTGGCAGGGTTGTTTTTAGCATTCCAGGCGAGCCAGAGTTTTCTTCTCCCGAGGCGAAGTTGAACCTTCTCCTCCAGTATTGCGGATGGCAGTAGCAGCAGTGCAGTTACCCTGGGTAGTCGAGGAGTTTCCAGATGTTTTCCCAGAAGAACTTCTAAGTATGTCGCCAGAGCGGGAGATCGAGTTCACCATAGACTTGATCCCCGGGACAGCCCCAGTGTCAGAAAGACTTTACAGGATAGCGCCGTCAGAGCTAGAGATATTGTACAAGATGATTGAAGAACTTAGAACCAAGGGATTCATTCGTACTAGTGGATCGCCTTGGGGAGCCCCGATGTTTCTTGTAAAAAAGAAGGATGGTACGTCCAGATTATGTGTAGATTATTATACCTTGAACTCAGTGACAATCAAGAACAGATACCCTCTTCCAAGGATAGATGATCGTTTGATCAGCTCAAAGGGGCAGCAGTATTCTCGAAGATCGACTTGCGCTCCGGATACCATCAGATCAGAGTCAGAGAGCAGACATTCCGAAGACAGCTTTTAGATCAAGATATGGGCATTGGAAGTTCCTTATTATGCCATTTGGAGCAACCAATGTACCGACAGTATTCATGGACCTCATGAATCGCATTTTTATGCCTTACTTGGATCAGTTCGTGATTGTGTTCCTAGACGACATCCTGGTCGACAATAAGAGTGAAGCAGAGCATGAGCAGCATCTTCGAGTGGTTCTTCAGATTCTCAGAGAGCACCAGTTATATGCCAAGTTCAGTAAATACGAGTTCTGGTTCGATCATATTTAATACTTGGGTCATATCATCACCAGAGGAGGAGTAGAAGTGGATCTCCAGAAGATCATAGCCATTGAGTCATGGCCAGTGCCCAACACAGTTGTAGAAGTCCGTAGTTTTCTTGGTTTGGCCGGCTACTTTCGACGATTTATTTTGGACTTTGCTTGAATTTCAGCGCCATTGACCCAGTTGACCCGCAAGAAAGTACAGTTTGCTTGGACAGTAGAATGTCAGGATTCTTTTGAGAAGTTGAAGCGAAGCTTGATGACGGCTTCCATTCTCACAATTCTAGATGGGACCGGAGGATTCTCAGTGTATTGTGATGCTTCAGGCAGAGGCTTAGGATGTGTTCTAATACAGCATGGGAAGGTAATAGCTTATGCGTCACGCCAACTTCGTGGTCATGAGAGGAATTACCTAACCCATGACTTGGAGCTGGCAGCGGTAGTGTTTGCACTTAAGTTGTAGAGGCACTACTTGTATGGAGATAGGGTGGAGATTTTCACCGACTATAAGAGCCTAAAGTATATTTTCACCCAGAAGGATCTTAACATGCGTCAGAGGAGATGGCTGGAGCTTCTTGTGGATTATGATGTCAACCTGCAGTATCATCCTGGAAAGGCCAACGTCGTTGCAGATGCATTGAGCAGGAGAGCCGGAGTTTATTTCCTAACAGCCCAACTAGAGCTGTTAGCAGATCTTCAGAAGATGGGTATAGAAGTTGTTCTTCCTTCCAGAGTGGCATTGATGGCCAGCATACAAGTTCAGTCTACTATAGTCGAGAGGATCCGAGTGGCGCAGTCAGCAGATTCCAAGCTTCAGCAACTCAGAGCAGAGTGTGAGGCAGGACGGCAACCAGAGTTATACATTCATGAAGATGGTACACTTCGCCATGGTAAGCGTCTTTGTGTACCTAGTGGTGATATCAGACAGAAAATCATGGCAGAAGCTCACAGTTCTCAGTATTCCATTCATCCCGGTGGTACAAAGATGTACCGTGATGTCCATCAGCACTTTTGGTGGAATAGCATGAAAAGGGAGATAGCCCAGTTTGTCTCTTGGTGTTTGGTTTGCCAACAAGTTAAATCTAAACATCAGAGGCCCGTATGACTTCTTCAGCCCTTGCCAATTCTAGAATGGAAGTGGGAGCATATGACTATGGATTTTGTGACTGGATTACCTAGATCTCCAACTGGTCGAGATGCTATTTGGGTTATAGTTCACCGGCTCACGAAGGTGGCTCACTTTCTCTCGTTCATAGTCGGCCATTCGACGGCTCAGCTAGCAGAGATGTACCTCAGGCAGATTATCTGATTTTACGGGATGCCAGTCAGTATCACCTCGGACCGAGATTCAAGATTTACGTCACACTTTTGGCGTAGTCTACAGGAGAGTTTGGGAACTCACCTCCAGTTCAGCTCAGTATATCATCCGCAGACTGATGGTCAGTCTGAACGCACAATCCAGACTCTTGAGGATATGTTGAGATCTTGCACACTCGACTTCGGTGGTTCGTGGAAAGATCACCTGCACCTGGTGGAGTTCTCATACAACTACAGTTTCCAGGCCAGTATCCAGATGGCACCGTTCGAGGCACTATATGGTAGGAAGTGCAGATCCCCGCTAGCCTGGAATGATGTTGGAGAGAGACAGATGCTTGGTCCGGAAATGATTGCCCAGACAGTTGAAGTGGTCAGAAGGGTCAGGGATCATCTTCGAGTTGCCTAAGATCGCCAGCGTCATTGGGCCGATTCTCATCGGCGTCCTCTTGAGTTTTCTATCGGCGACCATGTATTCCTGAGGATTTCGCCTAACCGTAGCGTCATTCATTTCGACGTACGGGGAAAGCTTAGTCCTAGGTATATAGGATCGTTCGACATTCTGGAGCGAGTAGGAGATGTATTCGATCATCTCGCTCTTCCGTCGTCGCTACGTGAGGTGTATGACGTGTTCCATGTATCCCAATTACGACGGTATATCCCGGACCCGAGCCACATCCTGGATCATTCGGAATTTATTGTTGGTACCAACCTTTCGTATGAGGAGAGGCCCGTGTCTATATTGGACCGGAGAGAGATGATACTCAAGAACAAGACTATCAAGTTAGTCCGTGTTGCTTGGGGTCATCACTCTTTGGGAGAGGCAACGTAGGAGTGTGAGGATGATATCCGATCGCAATATCCCAACATATTTGACTCGTGAGGTATAGTATCTTCCTTATGCCTCATGCCTTCGATTCCCTGCTTGCATGATTGATTGCTTGATTGATTGCCTAGTTATAGCTTGCTTGTGATTAGTATAGCTTGTCCTTGTCCCTCTAGCCTCTTAATTAAATTCCGAGGACGAAATTTTTTTAAGGTGGGTAGAGTTGTAATGCCTATAGTTCGTATTACGTATTTTGGAATATGTGTACGTATTTTATCTTGTATTGTATGATTCCTTGCTTGGCTTATCTTGGCATTTCATGGCTTGGTTTATTCTGGGTTGGTTCGGCTAGGCTTGGGTTGCCTTGGTTCATCATGAACCAAGGGGAGAACCCTTACCTACCACCACCATCCCCATTTATTAGCCCACTCCTCTTTCTCTCTCTTTATTACTCCTCTTCTTCCCCATCATTACTCCTCACCTACCAGGAAGGTCTAGGCAAGTGCATCTTGCTTCATGGAGGAACTCAAGATTTATTGTTCTATTTTCTTTTTTGCAACGTTCTAAGAGTCTTTAGTGCTTGGCATTTTAAATTTCTATGGCTAAATTCTTCTAGATCTAAGTTTATTGTATTCTCGGATTTCTTGGGTTTTGATCTACTTAATCTTGTTATTATCAAGTTCTGATGGTTCCATGTTGTAGAGTATTTCATTCTGCCCTATTTTGACCTATGGAAGTTCGGATTTGGACTCTGGATGAAGGATTTATGGAGTTTGGAAGCCATGGCTTGCATGGTTCTTCTTCTCGAAATAATGGAGAAGAAGGACAGTACTCAGCCGCATGGCTTCTCATGCGGCAAGTTTCCTTCTTGGCCGCATGGCTTAGCTTGAACCCAGCCGCATGAGTTATTGATCTCCCAGCCGCATAAGATTTCCGAACCGCATAAGCCTCGGCATAGTCCAGCCGCATGAACTCAATTATTCTTAGCCGCATGAAGTCATTCCCCCTCCCTAGCTGCATAAGACTCCACTTGATCATATCCGCATATGACTGATACTTCCAGCCGCATAAGGCTTTGCTCCCCGCAAGCCGCATAAGACCTTTCATCTCAGCCGCATGGGGTCTCTCTCTCCAGCCGCATGGAACTTTGATTCCCTGGCCGCATGGGACCCCGCTCATCCCAGCCGCATAAGATCCCCTCTATTCCCAGCCGCATAGGCTCTTGCCCCCTTCTTAGCCGCATAAACCCGAGTTTTCCGAGCCGCATGAGCTCTCCCCCTTTCAGCCGTATATGCCCTATTTTTTCTCCAGCCGCATGGACTTTTCCCTTACTGCCACATAGGCCTCCATTCTTTCCAGCCGCATGTGCTCTTCTCACATGAGCCGCATAAGGCCCAGTCATCCCCAGAGCCGCATGAGACCACATGGAACCCAGCCGCATGGGCTGCTCTATAGCCTTGTATTTTTATGATTTAATTGTTATTATCTGGCTCATATCTTGTGGCCCTCAGTCTAACTTGGGTCTTTTGATGAAATGCTTATACTATGTTATTCTGTACTTGTAACCTGAACACAACAGTGACCCGTAGCGATGCCCTCTTAACAAGTAACATGACATGATAGTGGCCCGTCGTGGCGCACTTCTGACAAATATACCTGACATGATATATCTCGGATTGTTGTTGCGATAGCTAACATGACATGACATGACAAGTATAAATAACCTGGCACCGTTGGTGAATGTGCTTGTATAAATGAACCAGTATTGTCTTACATCATGTCTAGGATAGGGACCCCTGAGTACCACGGTCAGGGGTGCCCACCAAATTGACTAAGGCTAATAACTAGAATAATCCAGTAGTCATGAAGAGATTTCCTAGCTACAGGCGATCCCGTTACCTGGGCGCGCTTGGGATATGTAGCCTGCCGTCGAGTAGGGCACATTTCCAGCACACTGTCATGTGTTGCACCCTTCAAGCTACTTAAAGGTACATGCATTTTCTGGATGATGTACCCACTTGAATTCAACCCCTAATATTCGACCTGGGTAACCTGGATGGTCTGCAGGGCTTGTGGCTGTGGAATAATCTCACTGTATCTTGTTAGTAACTAGGCCTGTGATAACCCTAGTTAGTTAAAGTATCAAGCCGTACTTATTGCTTGACCGTGATTGTTGGATGAGGCATAACCAGTCTAGTCTTGTCTTGATCCTGTACAAGATTGTTACATGACCTGATTCTTATATTATCTTGTCGATAAATGGTAGGAAACCAAGTTTCGTTCAGATGAAAGGTTACAACCCCGGTCCTTGTTTGGCTTACGGGTTGTAACCTGGTTATCGGAATAGTTCCATGGTTATCCCGTCGTATATCATCCTGATATTTTTTTTCCATATTTCCAGTTCTTACTACTTATTTATATTCGTGTGCTAATTGCTGGTTTTAGTTATGCTCTTTCTGGGATCTGACCCAGCTGGTTTTGTATGGCCAGATTTCAGAGCAGCTCCAGAGGATCTACTGACCTTCCAGCCCGATGGTGACCACCAGGCGTTTCTTTTTGTTCTCCCACTTTATTGTAACAATATTCTTTTGAGGCGTTTAGCCGGCGAGCACGTGTTTAGCTCGTATTGCACCTTTACTTACTGTCTGCCTACGGGCTGTAACATGATTGACAGATCCTAGGGTTGATCATGTATTACTAAACTCTTGCTAGTCTTGACATTTTGTAATGACTAGCTTCATGATCAGCTGAATATGTAATATTTAGGACGTCTTACTATTGTATATTTGGTGATCTTGCGTCTTGTAACATTTATTTACTTGCTTATGATTGAGACACTATGCTTGTTCATAACCATAGGAGACTGTTGGCTTGTAGTTAAACCCTCATGTATCTAGACAGCCGTGACCATATAGCGAGGTGGGTTGCACTTCAATATACGTAGCTGGCTATGTCTGCCCCCGCTCTCCTGTATTCTGGTTCTGGGGCGTGACAGCCTCCTTGGGTACATCTTCGGAAGACATTTGCGATGAAAGGATTGGTTTGGATAACATTATCAAAAGTTCTGTACTATTTATAGACAGAAAGGCTAAACATTTTGCCTCAGGAATCGAAACAACCTTTCCTCAAAAATGCATGTTCCTTCATTCATCCATTTTCATCTCGTGAATAGGTCTCCGTTTATTGTCTGTCGCGGGAACCGAAACGACCTTTCTTTGAAAAGGCATGCTTATTCATTCATCAATCTTTTTTATCTCTATTCATTTCGCGAATAGGCCTACATTTATTATCGTTTATAAAGCCACATATAATAAATACTCAAAATCCCCAGTGGAGTCCATCAAAATCATCAATTCTGTCTTTTGAAACCCAGCTGTTTTAAAAGGTATCTTATCTTTATGATAAATCTGTTTTATCACAGATATCATCTTTCTAGACATGATATCCTGTCTTTGAATCACAACTGACTTGAAGATCATTAATAGAAAAATGAGTTCACGTCCATATTACCTCTGAATTCTATTTTCTATATCATCACATCAAATCAAGTCATAAAGGAGAGAAAAATTATTCTTTATTCCTTCTTTAAAAACATAGATACATCTTAATGGAAATCTATTACATCTCGGATTTTCATTCTAAACATAACAAATGGAGGTCAATTATATCTTTGGATCTTCTTGTTGGTGCCAGTTCCTTGTCGACTCAACCTAAAGAATCGAGCAAGGCAACGGAATCAACTCTGGTCTTCTCTCTCAGAAAGACAAGAAAAGAACGACAGAGTACATCAGCTCGAAGACAAGTTGCTGTCAATACAACTGGTGGAGAAAAGATGACCCTTCGTGAGAAGTAGGAATGAGATCACCCTTGTGATACGATTTCTAGCTCTGTGTCTCCACCATCCAACTCTCATGTATAAAGGCCCTTTCTACCATCTTGAGGAAGCCCTTTTAAACATGAAGAGTTCTGAGCTCTCTGATGTGTATGTCAAGGTGGTTAAGCTCCATAGCATCCAAGGTCACCGATACCAGTTCTGGGAAGTTTTGTTAGTCGGTCCCATGTAAGTATTAGAAAGAAGATGAGAATATAGCAAATGTTCTTTTCTTCTCGCAACTATTTAAATGAAATTGAAGCTGAAACATTATGCGCGTCCATAGGCATATATTTCGGGAAGAATGAAGCACGAAAGTACGAGAAATGCCACGTGTCGTTTAGAAGTTTGTGTTATCAAAATCGAGAAAAGTCTACAAAAATGTGTGGGATGTGTCAAGACAGTTACACAACAAAGCTCAAATACGCCAGGATTTAATAAAGTCCAATTTTTCATTTCATAATGGAAAAGAGGACAGACACTACAGACATAGACACTATGGCCATTATGTAAAATGACACTCGCGTATCACGTCACTTCTTCTTTCCGTCATCAGTCTGACGCAAGGCAGCGCTCAATTTCTCTATATTATGGATTCCCGAACGATGAATCAAACGGAGGAATCCTTCCCTATGTTCTAATGTGCCACATTCTTCGAAAGGAGATGATGGCCCACCTCTGGAATGAGCAAAGACTGTTGAGGTCAGGCCAAAACAGTCGAGAAAGTTCTCCGTCCTCGGGTACGGGTCAGCTACCAGCAAATACTCTGCAGGCGCAGAGTATAACTTCTCCTCAGATGCTTTGCCGTTGTCATTGCCGTTCTCCCCATTCTTCATGTTGGATGCCATGAGAGTAAATAAAGATGAAGGTTGAACTTCATGCTCATATATATACAGTGGAGATCGGCCCTTGCCAACACTTTATATTCCCCATAAATGGGCGGTAGCGTTTAATGAGGAAGAAAGAAGAAAGATATTTCAGAAAAGAGCGCCCCATAAATAGGTTTATTATTGGAAATGAACCGAGTACTTAATGATCATGTGGTTAACAGTGCAATTTTTGCTATGTTGTGCAACCCGCACGTTGTGCAACCCATCAGGTTGCACGACCTTGCACAGCAATAGATTGTGCCGTATCTTACCGCGCAACATATCGAAGTTGCGTCCAAAAGACAGCACAACTTTTTGAAGCGCTGCGCAATACGGGTCGACAGCAACCAAACCCTAAAAAGGGAGGCGCAAGTTATAAGGTGCGCCCAACTCTAAAAAAAGTGGTTGCACGATGTCAGAATCAAGCTAAACCCTAAATAGGGTGGCCGACGATCGGTAAGGTAGTCGACAATCGGGTCTATAGTCGAATACTTACCCTCCATGGCCGGGTTGGCAGTCTCTCGGCGTGATGAAGGGGCAGCGCGCATGGAGGACTCGGCCATAGTCTTGCCCTTCTCGGCAGTAGAGTGCTTGGGTGCCATTGATGCTGGTCGAAGCTCTAAAAGATCGGGAAGAAGGAGAGGAAATAGGGTTCTAGAGAAATCTTAAACGATGGTGAAGAATTAATAATCCAAAGAGTACGGTTATTTATAGCTTTGTAAGTGAAGCTAAACCGCGCAACTTGCGCTGAAGAACCGAGCTCGAGTTGACTGGCACAACCTAGACATAGTCGTTTCTAAATTTGAAGTATTTCAAAACTTTCAAGTCTTTTCAAGTTTCAAAAACTTTGAAGGGGGTCTTATAGAGGCTAAAAATTAAGTTATGCTACTCACCCTATCAATAGGTTGCGCCATATCAGGTTGCGCCTATACCCGGTTGTGCCTACATCAAGTTGTGCTATATTAGGTTGTGCCCATCTCAGGTTACGCCAACCTTAGGTTGCACGAGAGCCAAGTGGCTCACTTCCTCGAGAAGCTGTAATGACATCATCATTTCCTGACAACTGATAGCACGTATATCAAAGAAAATCTGTTCAGATCCCGCGCAACACGACTTTCGAGAAAATTTGGACAGATTTTATGACGGCTAGCAGTTTACGCAATGTGTCAGATTGCATGAGGTTGAACTCAGGCGCAAGTTGCTAGGTTACGTCCCCGTGCAACCTGATGAAGCTCGTGCAATACGATCGTCCAGAGCAGGGTGACATGGTGCGTAAGCCACTAACTTCGTAGAACGTGTCTACTACATCACTCACGACCATGCGCATCTTACTCAAATGATACAACGTGTCCACAGCAGTTGGTGCAAACGCTCACGCAAGTTGCTACATTATGCTCCGTACAACATGATGAAGATCGCCCAAGGTGATCGAACAGTATCCAGAGCAGGGTGATATGGCGCGCAAACCACTAACTTTGCAGAACGTGCCCACTACACTGCCCACAACCACGCGCATCTCAATCAAATGATGCCACGCGTCCACAGTAGTTGGTGTAACCGATCGTGCAAGTGAACAGGAGGTGCGCAACCTGAAGTTCGCGCAACCTAGAATATCTGCTAAACAGTTATTTCAAGAACTCTATAAATTGTTGCATCCACTTTTTTCATAGAAGGGTATTTTAGTCTTTTTAGCCATTTTGGCCTTTTGTGATTTTCTAGATATGTTGACTTATGTTGTGCTAGCAACTGGTTTAGCCTTAGAGGACATTGTATAGGAGCCTAACCATGCCTTAGAATTATTATTTCTATTTTTAGAATTTATTTTAGGCTTGAGTTTTTTTAAGGCTTTAATTGATTTTTTTAGCCTTTTTCATGCTAGCCTTTTAGCCTTTTTGACTTGGGCCAAATTTTTAATTAGGAATGAGTTGGCCCAAGTGAAACCCTAAGCCTAGAGACCTATTCCTGGCTGCCCAACAGCAGTACCCCCTCCCTCTTCCTTTTATTTGTGAGTTTTAGCCTGCACAAGTGAAACCCTAATAGATCCCCTTCTCCAAAACTCATTTTTCCTTCATCCGGAGTCCGTTTCTTCCCAAATGAACTCCGTTGCACTCGTCGAGGAGAGGAGGATCTGCTGGAGAATTTCTAATGAAGAGACGGAGGCTTTTGCTTGAGGAAAATCGGCTGACACGACAACCGAGGGGCTCCGTTTATTGAGTTTTTGACACTCAATAGGTAAATCCTATTCTACCATAGTAAATCTAGAATTTCTTTCATTTTTGCATCTATATAGGTGTCCTAGACTTGCCCACGAAGTTTGGTTGGATTTCGACTTCGTTTGATGGCGGTATCGGACACGTGTCGGTCCTTTATTGCACGTATTCGACGAAATGCCGCTTAGGATAGAAAGTTACTGTTTTTTGATTCTGTCTTCATGGATGTTTAGAAAATATTATTTTGATAAAATTTCGTAAAGACGGATCGAAAATTGACACGATTTCGGTATCCGAACGGACACGGACACGCGTGCACGAGATCCCGTGCACGCCCTGCTGTCTGTGCGTCATAACTCGACGTACAGAGCTCCGTCTTGCATGAAATTTAACGAGCACATAGGGAAAACCTCTGCCCACTCACCCGTAAAATTTCACGATGGTTCGATGAGCGAGCGCGGAGTTATTTGTTGTGCGCTGTTCAGCCATTCTGTGCACCTGGCCGAAATTTGGGACTGAAACGCACTTCGTACGCACATACGACTCGACGAAGACCCGTTCTAGGACCTGGGACACGTCGAACTATACCTAGACTACCCGAGGGGCCAACCCTGAGTCGTGGCGTGGCCCGACGAGCGAGCCACGGAGGCGAAACTGCGCGCACGAGGGCGCGCGCGCGTGCAGCAGGCCGCACGCAGGTACGGGGCTGCGTGCATCGCCTCGACACAATGTGTCGCTGTGTTTCCATATCCTGGACCTACCCCAGGACCCCCTCCAGCTACGTGCACGAGCACGGGGCTTTTCGTTGTGTGTGCGGCGCTCAATCGAGCGAGAACTTACGCACAAGCACGCGTTGTCACGCGGTATCGGGAATTTTCGATACGCGTTCTGTGGATACGACACGAACACGATTTCGAACCCAAGAGTATACGAGCACATCACGTGGGTCGAAACCAACGTGTATGCCGAGTTTCGCAGGTTCATTTGGTGTATATCTCATTTTGGGTCGTTGTGTGAAAAATGGGTTTTTCTTTAAATTCGATTTTGAGTTTGAGTATGATATTTTGATTTCCAGTAAATTAGCTTATAAAATCTGAGTTTTTGGTACGTATATGAGGTTTTGGATTTGTGAGAACCAACTTTTGGATTTGTTTCATAATTTTCTATCATTTATGAGTATATGAGTTTTCTTTGTAGCTATGTATATATATATTTAACTATATGCATTAGAAAACCCCGTTGAAACCCATTTCTAATGTATATATGTTAAGAATGGGTCGAGGGGGATTTAATTCCAGATTTGGATTCACTAAAACTATTTCCAAACCTTTGGTTATTCATCCTTTTGAGCATTGATATATATATATATATATATATAGTTTCCTATTTGTTTATATGTATATAATAGTATATTAAATTGAGGTATACCATGGTTATGTTTGGATGTTTTTAATCTCAGAATTTACTCACTTCAGTAAGCTCTAGGACACACACACACACAATCATTTGTTAGAATTAGGGTTTGGTTGTATTGTAAATACACGTGTGTATATATACCTATGTGTGCATAGTTTGTATGCTCGAGAACCCTCTTAGAATAGATCGTAGTTGTGTATATAACTATAGGAGTCCTAGGACAGATTTGGATTGTCATTTTGAGCCTAGTTTAGTTGAATTGGCCGACAAGTTGACCAAATTGACAAAAGTCAACTTTGGGTCAAACTTGATCCAATTCAACTCAAACGAACTCCAAATGACCTAGAATTTTATGTATGACCTAGAAATTAGTAAATGGACTAGTTGACCAATGTTAGACCAGGTTTGACAAGCATTGACCAGGTTTGACCAGAGTTGACCAAGGGTTGACTTTGACCAAAAGGGACCTAGAAGCATGTAGTCTTGCATTGTAGCTGTTTTCTTCGATATTTTAGAATTGGTTGTGACATGTGTATACTTAAAATAGGTTTATATCACTCCAGTTCAGTTATACATCCTCATCAACAGCTCGAATTGTCAGGCGAGTATATTCTCTGATAGTTCTTTCATTTACTTGTCAAATTCTATATTTCAGTTGTAGTCAGTTCTATTTGATTCTCGGTTACAAACACGAATTGATATTTTATGGAATTCATGTATACGACACACATACCTTACTTGTCTAGCCTCTATTACAAGAACTATTGCAAGAATCACCTACAAGCACCTTCATGTTCTGGCTAGATTTATTCTCGATTTACATGTCGTGTTATGGATTCACTCATATTTATCGGGCGGAAAAATACTTGAGTAAACATGTAAACATTCCTAAATACTCGAACCACCTCCCTGTGAATTATACAAGAACGATAGCCTTCCCACACTTGGCCAGTGTATGATGTGCCGGATTATCCCTAGCCGTTTACATGTCGATCTCAGTATTTTAAAATACACTGTGAGTAGTGTCTAGAATCTTTACTAGAATCATCACAAGAACCATTACAAGAATCACCCTACTTAGATCATTAAATGGAATCACATTGGACATATATTGTACCACTGGACTTATATCACATTATTCTAGTTCATCTAGCTTTATTTACAGTCTTCATTGACATAATATTCTGTTTCACAGCTTTTACTTTCCTTGTTCTTTTACTATAGTTTTACATCTTAAACTGTCTCAAATTCCTATGCTTCATCAATAAAATTGTCTATAATTGTTTTATGGTTTTCGTCATTTACTTGGATTTACTTGAAGAGATGTATTCGTTCCTGTCCTGACTGGACCTGTTGAAATATTACAGATGTTAGCCTTGAGGATGTTTGCCCTACTCACTATGGATCTGGAGAGGGATTAGCTACCTTTGGCCCCGACTCTCAGGAGTGATCGGGAGACTAGTTTAGTAGACTATTTTAGATTTTTTTTTACTGGAACTTGAGTTGTAATAATGTATGAGTTGTCTTATTTTGAGTTGTTTTGAGTTATTATCTTTTAGTAGTTTTTATTATTTTCTTTTAGTTATAGAATTCTGTGATATCCTATCGTGCTTAGACTGTGATTGAGTTATATTATTTTGTTATATAATTGCGTGAGATGGTTCAGATAGTGACCTAGAACAGCGTTCTACCGTCGATTCTGCGGCGTAGGCTGGGCGTGGTTACGCACTTGTACCCTTACACTGGTGCGGCTCGTGACACGTTTTTAGTAGAGGCCCATGTAGGTCAGATTCGCATTATTGCGATATCGTGGTAGTACGGCGACTTAGTTGTACTGCTACAAGCCTGCGATAGGAACTAAGAAATAGGCATTAGCGGAGAGGTACTCAATCACAGTTAGGAAAAATTCTAATCTAATTCGTGCCATCTACACATTCTTGCTGATAATTGCCTTCTTTTGAAATAACTGTCCTCCTTTGATTATATCGCTTCCTTCTCAGTAATTGATTCTTTGTTTGATCTGTCTTCAGGATGGTGGAGACACGATCACAGCGCTCTGGTCTTAGGGATACCACTGAGAGGTATGCTACTTCTCGTCTGACTCAGCAGGCCCCAGGGACCGCAATGCCTCTTATTCCAGCTCAGGTGGGCCCGTCTGTAACTTTTGGGGGTGCTCCTCCACCAGCTCTGAGGACTACCCCAGGAGTTCAGGGGATGCTACCACCACCGTCCGAGGGGACAGTTGATGTGGTACAGTATTTTGCTTTCATGTAGCAGATGATAGAGATGCAGCAACGCCAGAAAGAGGACATGAGGCAGGGCATTGACAATGTCCATCAACTAGCCATGATAGCAGTAGAGAAGGTGACTGCCCAGACGCAGGGAGGGCAGGTTCAGCCATACCAGTCGAAGATACCGGGCATTCAGAAATTCCAGAAGATGCGTCCGCGAGACTTCAAGGGTACGGAGGGTATCCTTTATGCGGACGACTGGATCGAGCACATAGAGGAGATCTTTCGCCTTGCAGAGATACTAGCCTGGCTCCAGATAAAGGCAGCGGGCAGCCAGATGCAGGACCTTACCCGTACATGGTACCAGACGGACCCCAGGATTGGTACAGAGGGGCAGACTTGGGAGGCTTTCAAGAAGCTTTTTAAGGAAAAGTTCTTCCCCGATACTGCACTTGGTACTTTGGAGACGCAGTTCAAGAACTTGGTTCAAGGGAACCTGACAGTAGAAGAGTACGCTGGAGAGTTCTGCCACCTGGGCAGATTTGTGGAGGGCCTTAGCGAGACAGCAAAGGCTAGGAGGTTCAGGAAGGGCTTGGTTAAGGAAGTCAAGTCCTTGACCAAGAGCAATAGAAATGCTACTTTTGAGGAGATTCTGTTGGAAGCTATGACAAGAGAGAATGACTTGGAGCTCAAGTCCAAGAGGAGTCGAGATGATTCAGGAGGGGCCAATGGGAGTGGAAAGCATCCCTGCATGCAAAAGATAGTGCACCTGCCTCAGCAGATGCAGGCACCAGCTCGGGTTCAGCAGGGACAGTATCAGCCTCAAGGTCAGGATCAGAGGATGCAGAGTTGTGCCTACTGCAAGAAGCCGGGACACATTTGGAAGTCTTGTAGGAGGAGGCTGAAAGTTTGCCTATTTTATGGATCCGACGCTCACCAGATAAAGGATTGTCCCTCGGCACCCCTACTTGGTGGAGCACAGGGTCAGAGAGAGGGAACTAGGCCACCTGTAGCACAACACCATACCCAACACAAGAGGGGTAGAGTTTTTGCACTGAGGGTCGAGGAGACCGATGGTGCAGGTGATGGATTAGCAGGTCAGTCTTTCCTATCCTTCTTCCCCTTTCTTGTTGTGTAATTTTATTATTACCTGTCAGGATAATCTTGTGATGTGCTAGATAGTATAGTAACCCTGTTCGAGACTGTGAATTACGACTAGTAGAACCATATTTTGCATGTTTTTGATATAATTTTCTTGACCTTGATTGTCGGGGGTTTAACCTAGAAGAAGTGCAACCATCTTAAATTTTGAGGACAAAATTATTTTAAGGGGGTATACTTGTAGCATCCACTTTTTCATAGAAGGGTATTTTAGTCTTTTTAGCCATTTTGGCCTTCTGTGATTTTCTAGATATATTGACTTGTGTTGTGCTAGCAACTGGTTTAGCCTTAAAGGACATTGTATAGGAGCCTAACCATGCCTTAGAATTATTATTTTTATTCTTAGAATTTATTTTAGGCTTGAGTTTATTTTTTTTAAGGCTTTAATTGATTTTTTTTAGCCTTTTTCATGCTAGCCTTTTAGCCTTTTTGACTTGGGCCTAATTTTTAATTAGGAATGAGTTGGCCCAAGTGAAACCCTAACCCTAGAGACCTATTCCTGGCTGCCCAACAGCAGTACCCCCTTCCTCTTCCTTTCATTTGTGAGTTTTAGCCTCCGCAAGTGAAACCCTAATAGATCCCCTTCTCCAAAACTCATTTTTTCTTCAGCCGGAGTCCGTTTCTTCCCAAAAGAACTCTGTTGAACTCGTCGAGGAGAGAAGGATCTGCTGGAGCATTTCTAACGAGGAGGCAGAGGCTTTTGCTTCAGAGAAATCGGCCGACACGACAACCGAGGGGCTCCGTTTATTGAGTTTTTGACACTCAATAGGTAAACCCTATTCTACCATAGTAAATCTAGAATTTCTTTCATTTTTGCATCTATATTGGTGCCCTAGACTTGCCCACGAAGTTTGGTTGGATTTCGACTTCGTTTGATGGCGGTATCGGACACATGTCGGTCCTTTACGGCACGTGTTCGACGAAATGCCGCTTAGGATAGAAAGTTGCTATTTTTTGATTCTGTCTTCATGGATGTTTAGATAATATTATTTTGATAAACTTTTGTAAAGACGGATCAAAAATTGACACAATTTTGGCATCCGAACGGACACTGACACGCGTGCACGAGATTCCGTGCACGGTCCCGTGCATGCCCTGCTGTCTGTGCATCATAACTCGACGCACAGAGCTCCATCTTACGTGAAAATTTACGAACACGTAGGGGTAACCTCTGCCCACTCGCCTGTAAAATTTCACGATGTTTAGTTGAGCGAGCGTGGAGTTATTCGTCGTGCACTATTCAGCCATTCTATGCACCCGGCTAAAATTCGGGACTGAAATGCCCTTCGTACGCGCACACAACGCGACGAGGACCCATTCCAGGACCTGGGACACGTCGACCTATACCTAGACTACCCAAGGGGCCAACCCTGAGTCATGGCGTGGCCCGATGAGCGAGCCACGTAGGCGGAACCACGCGCACGAGGGCGCGCGCACGTGCAGCAGGCCGTGCACAGGTGCGGGGCTGCGTGCGTCGCCTCGGCATGATGTTTCGCTGTGTTTCCGTGTCCTAGACCTACCCCAGGACCCCCCAGCTACGTGCACGAGCACGGGGCTTTTCGTTGTGTGTGCGGCGCTCAATCGAGCGAGAACGCACGCACAAGCACGCGTTGTCACGCGGTATCGGAAATTTCTGATACGCGTTCTGTGGACACGACACGGACATGATTTCGAACCCAAGAGTATACGAGCGCATCACGTGGGTCGACCAACGTGTATGCCGAGTTTCGTGGGTTCATTTGGTGTATATCTCATTTTGGGTCGTTGTGTGAAAAATAGGTTTTTCTTTAAATTCGATTTTGAGTTTAAGTATGATATTTTGATTTCCAGTAAATTAGCTTATAAAATCTGAGTTTTTGGTACGTATATGAGGTTTTGGATTTGTGGGAACCAACTTTGGATTTGTTTCATAATTTTCTATTATTTATGAGTATATGAGTTTTCTTTGTAGCTATGTATATATATATTAACTATATGCATTAGAAAACCCCGTTGAAACCTATTGCTAATGTATATATGTTGAGAATGGGTCGAGGGGGATTTAATTCCAGATTTGGATTCACTAAAACTATTTCAAAACCTTTGGCTATTCTTCCTTTTGAGCATTGATATATAATATATATATATATATATATATAATATATATAAATATATAAATAAATATATATATTATATTTATATTTAAAATAATATATATATAATATATATATATATTATTATATAATATATATATATAAATATATATATAATATATATATAGATAGTTTCCTATTGTTTATATGTATATAATAGTATATTAAATTGAGGTATACCATGGTTATGTTTGGATGTTTTTAATCTCAGAATTTACTCACTTCTATAAGCTCCAGGACACACACACACAATCATTTGTTGGAATTAGGGTTTGGTTTGTATTGTAAATACACATGTGTGTATATATACCTATAGTGCATAGTTTGTATGCTTGAGAACCCTCTTAGAATAGATCGTAGTTGTGTATATAACTATAGGAGTCCTAGGACAGATTTGGATTGTCATTTTGAGCCTAGTTTAGTCGAATTGGCCGACAAGTTGACCAAATTGACAAAAGTCAACTTTGGGTCAAACTTGATCCAATTCAACTCAAACGAACTCCAAATGACCTAGAATTTTGTGTATGACCTAGAAATTAGTAAATGGACTAGTTGACCAATGTTTGACCAGGTTTGACCAGCGTTGACCAGGTTTGACTAGAGTTGACCAAGGGTTGACTTTGACCAAAAGGGACCTAGAAGCATGTAGTCTTGCATTGTAGCTATTTCCTTCGATATTTTAGATTTGGTTGTGACATGTGTATACTTAAAATAGGTTTATATCACTCCAGTTCAGTTATACATCCTTATCAGCAGCTCGAATTGTCAGGCGAGTACATTCTCTGATAGTTCTTTCATTTACTTGTCAAATTCTATATTTTAGTTGTAGTCAGTTCTATTTGATTCTCGGTTACAAACATGAATTGATATTTTATGGAATTCATGTATACGACAGACATACCTTACTTGTCTAGCCTCTATTACAAGAACTATTACAAGAATCACCTACAAGCACCTTCATGTTCTGGCTAGATTTATTCTCGATTTACATGTCGTGTTATGGATTCACTTATATTTGTCGGGCGGAAAAATACTTGAGTAAACATGTAAACATTCCTAAATACTCGAACCACCTCCCTGTGAATTATACAAGAATGATAGCCATCCCACACTTGGCCAGTGTGTGATGTGCCGGATTACCCCTAGCCGTTTACATGTCGATCTCAGTATTTTAAAACACACTGTGAGTAGTGTCTAGAATCTTTACTAGAATCATCACAAGAACCATTACAAGAATCACCCTACTTGGATTATTGAATGGAATCACACTGGACATACATTGTACTACTGGACTTATATCACATTATTCTAGTTCAGCTAGCTTTATTTACAGTCTTCATTGACATGATATTCTGTTTCACAGCTTTTACTTTCTTTGTTCTTTTACTATAGTTTTACATCTTAAACTGTCTCGAATTCCTATGCTTCATCAATAAAATTGTCTATAATTATTTATGGTTTTCGTCATTTACTTGGATTTACTTGAAGAGATGTATTCATTCCTGTCCTGACTGGACCTGTTAAAATATTACAGATGTTAGCCCTAAGGATGTTTGCCCTACTCACTATGGATCTGGAGAGGGATTAGCTACCTTTGGTCCCGACTCTCAGGAGTGATCGGGAGACTAGTTTAGTAGACTGTTTTAGATTTCTTTACTGGAACTTGAGTTGTAATAATGTATGAGTTATCTTATTTTGAGTTGTTTTGAGTTATTATCTTTTAGTAGTTTTTATTGTTTTTTTTAGTTATAGAATTCTGTGATATCCTATCGTGCTTAGACTGTGATTGAGTTATATTATTTGTTATATAATTGCGTGAGATGGTTCAGATAGTGACCTAGAACTGTGTTCTACCACCGATTCTGTGGCGTAGGCTGGGCGTTGTTACGCACTTGTACCCTTACACTGGGTACGGGTCGTGACATAAATAGAGTTTCAAATCAGTCTCAAAGCATCACGAATGATCATAATCTCCTACTAAAGTGCTGTTGCATTCTTCAGAGGCTCGTGTCTTCGATATCACATCATCCAAGGGATAAGTGATCGTCTTCTGATCAGATTCCTATAGTTGTACTTTTCCAGAAATCAATTATACTTTTTTTGTAATCTCTCTCAGTTTGTAGAAATCAAAACCTTTTTGTTTTTTCAAACACTAACAAATAAGAAATGTTGAAAATAAACAACTGAAAATAAGAAAATGTACATCACAGAGTAAGGTGGCAAGGTATCTTGCCTGGTGGTACGAAGGTGCAAATCCAAGAATCACAATGACAGCAAAAGAAATGTCACAATTTCCAAACAACATCGGATGCTGAAACAAACATCAAGAATGCACTCAAAATAAGTGATATACCTAGGAAACGTCTGTCCAAAAGTCTAATTTTGGAATAGGGGCAAAATCGTAATTTTGGATCAAAATAATGTCCACCGTAGGACCCATTTTGCTCTGAAACACGTACCAACATCTATGATCTCTAAAGTCATCAAACTACATGTCTACGGATTCGGTTTGAGGAGAACCCAACAGTATGTCCAATTTTGGATTCTGATGAGCCGTGCACAAAATTGCCCGTTGGGTCGGGTTGTGGGCCCGCCAAAAAGGCGTTCCGATAAACCTTCTCATAATCTAACCAAACTTGGCATACAGGACCACAAAAATGATACGGTCCTACTTGCATAAGATTCGTATCGATCCGACGATCGAGCACGAAGTTATGGCCAAGTTTGCAAAAGGTCGATACGGGGGTATCTCAACGGATACGCACTAATTTCGTCGCGACACACAACAAAATCGAGTTTTGTCAGTTCTCACACGTCAGCAACATCCATACGCGCCTTTTGATGCATATAGTGTATGACCACGTCGCCCGGTTTGTCGGGGCGCACGCCATATCGGACCGATTTCTAAAATTTTTAAAGCAGTTTTTTAACACAAGTTTATCATGACATAACTTCCTGTACAATAACAAAATATGATTCTATGAAGTACGTTGTAATCTCGGTTATGTTGTACTAGAATTTTTTTAGTTAGTTTAACAAAAACTCTAATGTACATATTACGAATCGACTTCAAAGTTGAGACTTTACGCAGCCTCATGCTCTATTTTTCGAGCAGTGAGTGCTCGACTTTGCGTCGATCTCGAGGAAAATCTCGGGTGCGATATCGAAATCCTTCTGATGGGATTCGAAGAGGGTTATATGGGGGTATCTATACCAGTTCGAAGATCTAAAAGTTATGAAGTACACAGGGAAAGAAATCTCGAAGAACTCAGGTACCTTGAGGGGTTTGGAAACAGGGGACCATGTTTCTCGCTGTCGGCCGAGGGCTTCAGGGCGGTACGGCGGTGGCGGCGCAGTCGTGCAGATGGCCGCGGGTTCGCCTGGGGGTGGGGGTGCTCGGGAATCACACGCTTGGGGTCGAGGGTGAGGGTTGAGGGAGAATTGTTAGGGTTTTCTCAATACGGTTGACGAGTCCAAGCTTTTATATTTGATGTTTAAATCCGATTAAATCTCGGATTCGAATGGGTGTTCAAGTAGTTCTCGGGTTCTAATTCGAGGAGATTTTGGATTTGGATAGTATGGAAGAAGGTTTAGAAGAGATTTGGTTAAGTTTTGAAAGATTTGAAACTCGAATCTTTGGCTTCGGCCAAATGCGCGTTGAAGGGGGGTCGGGTTTGAATGGTTACTGTAGCGCAGCTACAGTAACATTCAATCATTTCTTTTCTTTTTTTTTTTAACCACTTTTATATATAATATATATATATATATATATATTATATATATATACTCAAATAAATATGATTCTCATTATTCACTAAAATTTAATGAACTTAAATAGAAAGAATTTTGAACTGTCTAAACCCATTTAATTCAATATAATTATATATTGCTCACATAATTCGATAAAATATTACTACTCATTATTTTAGTAAAAATATTATATATACCATATATACAAGTAAAATATACCAATTTTTACCATAAAAATTTCCTAAAAATTCTAAAATTCCATAATAAATTAAATAATACCCATATTAAATGTAAGGGGATTACATCCTTCCCAACTTAAAGAAATTTTGTCCTCGAAATTAAACTATGGTAGGGGGTTCGAATGCGATGCAATGCAAGGAACTATAAAGAACTAACATGTGCAAGACATACCTTTATTGTCAAACAAATGCGGGTAGCGATTCCTAATGTCGTCATCGCGCTCCCAAGTAAACTCTCCCGGTGAGTGGTGCTTCCATGCCACGCGAACCAATGGTATAGATTGATTCTGCGACACCTTCACTCGGCGATCAAGGATGCCTACTGGTTGCTCTTGGTACGACAGACTCGGTCCAACAGTGATCTCGGAGTGATTGAGCATGTGACTGCGTCTGCCACGTATCGCCTCAGCTGCGACACATGGAATATGTCATGCACTCCCTCTAATGATGGTGACAAGGCCAATCTATAGGTAACCTCTCCAACACGTTCCAAGATACCGAAAGGGTATGTATCTTGGACTCAACCTGCCACAGCCTCCGAATCGAATCGTGCCTCTAGTGGGGGATATCTTTAAGAACACACGGTCGCCTTCCTTGAACTCCAAGGATCGACGATAGTTATCAACCCACTGCTTCTGTCGATCCTACGCTGCTCGCAGGTGGTCTTGTATCTTCTTTACCTTCTCCACTGTGCTCAATACCAACTCAGGACCCAATATCTGTCGCTCTCCAATGTCGCTCCAATCGATAGAAGATCGACACTTCCTACCATACAATGCTTCAAACGGAGCCATCTGAATGCTCGCTCGATAGCTATTGTTGTAGAAAAATCCTACAAGATGGAGGTGGTCTTCCCAAGATCCGTAAAAGTCAAGCATGCACGCTCTTAACATGTCCTCTAGCGTCTAAATCATACACTCTGACTAGCCATATGTCTGCGGATGTACGCCATGCTAAACTTCAAACGTATACCCAAATTCTTTTGCATACTTCTCCAAAAGTATGAGATAAACCTTGAGTCACGATCCGACACGATGCTAACTGGTACACCATATAGCTTCACTATTTGCTCATATACATATCCACCAAAACTTCTGTGGACTGCCCCACTCTAAAAGGTAAGAAATAGGCTGACTTGGTAAGTCTATCAACGATCTTCCATACCGCATCTCGTCCACTAGGACTCCAAGAAAATCCTGTGACGAAGTCCATTGTAATGTGCTCCCACTTTCACTCAGGAATGGGTAGCGGCTGCAATAATCTGGCCGTCGTCTGGTGCTCGGCCTTCACTTGTTGGCATAACAAATACTTGGCCACGAAACGAGCAATCTCCCGCTTCATTTCGTGCCACCAAAAATACTGTCGTAAGTCCCGGTACATCTTAGTTCCTCCGGGGTGAATAGAGTAAGTCGAACTATATGCTTCTGCCATCAACTCCTGCCATAGCCCTCCATTAGGAACATAAATTCGATCACCACATTGCAATGTCCCATCGGGATGAATCCTTAATCCCGTTTGCTCTCCTGCTTCTGTTCTCTCTAAGCCGTCAAAATTTAGCATCCGCGGGCAGTACCGCCTTGATCCGATCTACTAATGATGATTGCACTTGGAGATTGGCTAATACGCCATCTGGTCCAGGTAATACTACCTCAATACCAAGCTGCTGCAAGTCTCTAATCAGCTCCTTCTGTGTGGTCAAGAAGTGTGCCATGGGTTTTCGGCTTAATGCGTCTGCCACAACATTAGCCTTGTCCGGATGATAATGTAGCTCGATCTCGTAATCCTTTATCAACTCCAACCAACGTCGTTGTCGCATATTCAACTCTTTTTGTGTGAACACGTACTTGAGGCTCTTATGATCAGTGTAGATATCTACCTTTTTACTGTACAAGTAGTGTCTCCATAGCTTCAAAGCAAAGATAACCGCTACGAGCTCTAGATCGTGGGTTGGATAATTCTTTTCGTGCACCCTCAACTGCCTCGATGCATATGCTACACATGACCGTGCTGCATCAATACGCATCATAATCCCTTCCCAGATATATTGTTATAGATCACAAATCCTTCCGGGCCCGATGGTAGTGTCATAATGGGTGCAGTGGTCAAGCATTTCTTTAACTCGTCAAAAGTGGCTTGACACTTATCTGTCCATACAAACTCATGATCCTTGCAAGTTAGTCAAGTCATAGGCCCCGCTATTCGAGAGAAATCTTCTACGAACCTTCGGTAATAATCCGTAAGTCCAAGAAAACTTTTCACCTCGGAAGCTGATGTAGGAGCGGGCCATGCTTTGACTGCTGTGATCTTCTCCGGATCTACTGATATACCGTCTCTAGTAACAATGTTTCCAAGAAATAATATCTCCTTAAGAAAGAAATCACACTTGCTAAGCTTCGCAAAAAGTTGCTCATTCCTCAATGTTCCCAAAATAATCCGTAGATGCTGCTCATGCTCCTCTTGGCTCTTCGAGTAAATCAAGATATCATCTATAAAGACGACTACAAATTTGTCCAAGTACTGGTGAAAGATCTTGTTCATTAAATTCATGAAGACCGTGGGAGCATTGGTCAAACCGAAAGGCATGACCAAGAACTCGTAGTGTCTATACCTCGATCGAAAAGCCGTCTTCGCAATATCTTCTTCCGAACCTTCAGTTGGTGATAGCCCGATCGTAAGTCAATCTTAGAGAATACTTTTGCTCCACTCAATTGATCGAATAGATCGTCTATTCGCGACAAGGAATACTTGTTCTTCAACGTAACTGCATTCAAAGCTCTATAGTCGATACACATGCGCACTGTCCCATCTTTCTTAGGCACAAAAGAATGGATGCTCCCCATGGTGATGCACTGATATGAATAAAGTCTTTCTTCAATAAGTCGTCTATCTACGTCTTCATCTCTACCAACTCCTTGGGTGTTAGTCGATAAACTTGAGATAAAATAGGCTCGACTCCCAAAATAAGCTCAATAGAAAACTCGATGTCTCGGTCAGGTGGCAGTCCCGACAAATCCTTGGGGAATACATCTTGGAACTCGGAGATGATAAGGTGCCGAGGGGTGTCCTACATCCTCATGTGAGTCCCTAATATGGGTGCATCACTTCTCTCTCCCGCTTTTTAGTGAACTCAAACTCCGTCTCATTCGGGGGTCTAAAGACGATACTGCCCCTATGACAGTTTATAAGGGCAAAATGTTGGCTCAACCAGTCCATCCCAAGAACTATATCGAATGTCGGCATAGGAAATACAAGAAGTCATACTTTCATCTCCCTACCACATATCACTATAGAGAAAAGTCTACAAACACCACTAACAGGTATTAGTCCTCCAGTGAGGATTCTAATGTTTTCAGATAAAGATGTGATGGGAATGTTGTGTCTAGTGGCAAGCTAGTGGCTATGAATGAATGTGTTGTTCTAATGCTAAGTCACGTCTTGCTAATAAAATTTTATAACTAGAATAATACTTGTTGGATCCCTACTCTCGGGATAAGTGTCTATCATAGTCCTAGTAAATGCTTGTCCTTGCTTTTGTCTATACATCTTATGCCTAAACTGTGGGGCTTGATCGGGTAAGGGTTGAGCTAAGGCATAAGGGTTGCTAGTTAACGCAAAAAATTACGAGAAAATAATAATTTGAGACTCGTAATAATTGGTTCCTCTAGAATAGATAGTCTCCTGGGTTGGTATTTTAACCAAGGTATGATTCTAATCATTCTCAAATTCAAATGACTAGAAGATCATGATAGTAGTTCTAGGGTTGAGGGGAGGATGAGTAACTCAAGGAAAGGTTATAGTACATGTCTTGGTGGCTATACTTGTGTATACGACTATTATGGTTATAGGGAAATACTCCGGGTCTACTAGCATTTATTTTTCCAAGGTAGGTGACAGAAAATAAAAGAGTTCAAGGAAGATGTCATCGAATACGAATACAGGGTTCAAGGGCGATTGACTAGCTCAAAAGGAATTGTTAAAGTAGTTGCAGATGATATCCTAGAGGGCAAGTATATTTGTCACTGTTTCTTAATCCACGTAAAATAATAATATAAAGAGCGAACCAAGTGCACTAAGGTTGATCAGACCATAATACACCGATTCTAAGTAGACAATATGTTAGTGGGCGTCCCCAGTATACATTGTTTGCAAAAATAAAAAGTTTTATTACAAACTTAGAAAAGAGTACAAGAGTATAATTGATTTATGGAGAAGTACAACTATAGGAATCTGATCAGAAGACGATCACTTTATCTCTTGGACGATGTGATATCGAAGATCCGAGCCTCTGGAGAATGCAATAGTACTTTAGCAGGAGATTATGATCACTCTTGATGCTTTGTGATTGATTTGAAACTCTATTTATAGAGTTCTTGAAATAACTGTTTAGTAGTTATTCTGGGTTGCGTGCGCTTCAGGTTGCGCTCCTCTTGTTCACTTGCACAAACGGTTGCACTAACTGTTGTGGACACGTGGCATCATTTGATTGAGATGCGTGTGGTCGTGAGCAGTATAGTAGGCACGTTCTACGAAGTTAGTAGCTTGCCACGTCACTCTGTTCTGAACACTGTTTGATCACCTTGTGCGACCTTCATCAGGTTGCACGTAGGCACAATGTAGAGACTTGCACGAGCGGTTGCACCAACTGCTGTAGACGTATGGCATCATTCGATTGAGATGCGCGTGATCGTGGGCAGTGTAGTGAGCATGCTCTACGAAGTTGGTGGCTTATATGCCACGTTATCCTGTTTAAAAATAAGAGTTAATCAAGTGGTGCGCAACTGAACAACTGGAGCCTTTGACTAGGTTTTTGTGATGTACTGATTAATTCTCATGCCACACAATGACTTGCACGGACCAACTGTCAGCATTAATTACATACTGACAAAATCTTCTCGAGCGCCGCATTACGGGATTCGAATGGATTTTCCTTAATCTCTGTGCTGTCAGTTTGTCAGATAATGATGATATCATTACAGCTTCTCGAGAAGTACGCCACGTGGCACTCGTGCAACCTATATCCTGCACAATCTGATGTTGGCGCAATATGATGCTGTGTAACTTGATGATCCGACGTAACATATTGATTTGGCGTCGCCTGATGATTGCACACTTTAATAGGTGGCGCAACATGATTTTTAGCCTCTACAAGACCCCTTCAAAGTTTTTAAAACTTGAAAATACTTTGAAGTTTTGAAATACTTTGAATTATGCTAGTTTTGTTTGGATTGCGCCAGTCAACTCAATCCCGATTCTTCAGCATAGGTTTGCGTAACTGTTTGGGCCTTTCATTTTTCACCAATGTGACTTTCTCAAAACCCTACTTCCTTTTCTTCTTCATGATCTCCTTTGACCACTCTTGTCTCTTCTTCTTCCCAATTCAGAAGCTTCTTCGACAAACCCTAATGGCGCCCAGGAGATTCGATGTTAAGAAAGGAAAGGGCTTCGTTGAGCCTTCATCTCGCGCTTCATCATGCAGAGAGCAGCGACGTGCGTGTCAGTACGTTACGCCTTTGTCACATCAAGAGACTGCTAACCCAGCCATGGAAGGTAAGCACTTGATCATAGACCCGATCATCGATCACCCTACTTAGGATTTGGCCGGCTCCTGACATCGTGCACCCACTTTTTATAGTAGGATGCAACTCATAACTTGTGCCTCCCTTTTTAGGGTTTGGTTACTGACGATCCATGTTGCGCGACGCTTCGAAATCTATGTTGTATTTTGGGCACAATTTGATGCGTTGCGCGACAAGATGCGGTATAACATGATTATTGCGCAACTTGATGGCCGCGCATGCTGAGTGCGGCGCAATGTGAGTGTTGCACAACCTGACTGAACAGAGCATTAAATGTTCGGTTCATTCCCAACAATGAACCTATTTAAGGGGCTCACTTTTTGAAACATCTTTTTCTTTTCTCCCTCGTTAAGTGTTACGCCCATTTATTGGAAAGACGAAGAGTCGGCTGGAGCCGACCTTCATTGTATATATAAGTATGAGGTTGCAATCCTTCATCTTTATTCACTACTCTCATGGTGCCCAATGAGAGCACGAAGAAGGCGAACCTCACTGTCGATGGCGAGGCTTCTGAAGAGAAGTCGAATTCTGTGCTTACGGTGTATCTGCTGGAAGCCGACCCATCTCTGAAGGCGGAGAACTTCCTGAACTACTTTGGCCTGACCCTAGCAGTCTTCGCTCATTCCCAAGGTGGGCCATCATCTTCCGAAGATCATGGCGCACTGGAACAGAGAGAAGGATTCCTCCGTCTGATGTATCGTTTGGGGATCTACAATATAGAGGAGTTGAGCGCTGCTTTGTACCAGACTGATGGCGGGAAGAAGAAATGACGTGTCATGAGATCGTCATTTTTACATAATGGCCATAGTGCCTTGTAGTGTCAATCTTTTTTTATTATGAAATGAAAAACAATTTGACTATCTGGGCATATTTGAATTTTTGTCGCGTAACTGTGTTGACACGTCTTGATTTTAGGCATATGTGAGCTTTGTTGTGTAACTGTCTTGATATATCAACTTCCGAACAACACGTGGTATTTTTTTCCAAAATATATGCCTATAGAGGCGTATAATGTTTCAGCTTCAATTGCATATGAATAGTTATGATAAGAAAAGAACATTTACTGTATCTTCTCTTTCTGATGTTTGCAGGGGGCAACTGATGAAAATTCCCAGAACCGGCATCGGTGATCTTGGATGCTATGAAGTTGAACCACTTTGACACACACATCAGAGAGGTCAGGACTCTTTGTAGGGCCTAAAAATCGAGTTGCGCCAAGTATTTACTACTCAGCAATTAAGTTGCGCCCCAAAAATCAAGCTGCGCCACTGTTATAAAGCTCAGAGATCAAACTGCGCCACTAATCAGGTTGCGCCATATACCAGACTGCGTCCAGTCATAATACGCCAAAGTCTATGTGGCGTCTGACATTTAATTGCCGTCATTGCCTGATAACACTGACAACTGACAGCACAGTAAACGAAGAAAATCTCTTCGAATCCCTCAAAATGTGCTGCTCGAGGAGATTTAATGGACAGCTGTCCTGCACATCTTGTGAGTTGCGCCTAGGCGCAATCTAAACAAATCCTTTAGTTGTGCCTAGGCGCAATCTGAACGACTTCTTCTCAAAAGCTGCCACGTGTCTAGGCACAATTCAATCAGGCACAGTTTAACTTGTTGACTGAAGCTCGCACAACCTGACAAAGTTGAGACAAGTTTCATTCTAAAGCAGGATGACGTAGCGCATATGCCACTAATCTCTCAAGACGTGTCCACTATTCTGTACACGACCACGCACATCTCAATCACATGATGCCACGCGTCTAAATACAGTTAGTGCACAATTGGATAACTGAATGAAAGTTGGCGCAACATAAGGTTGGCGCAACCCAATGTGGCGCAATCCAGCCTCGCGTATATCAAAATAACTGGTAAAACAGTTATTTCCAGAACTCTATAAATAGAGTTTCCAATCATTTTCAAGACGGAGAGGTCAAGGACTCCTGCAAAATTGCTGCTGCATTCTCCATAGGCTCTAGTCTTCAAGTTCACATAGTCCAAGGGATAAAGTGATCATCTTCTGATCAGATTCCTACAGTTATACTTTCCCAGAAATTATTGTACTTTTGTACTCTTTTCTAAGTTTGTTATAAAACTTTTGTTTTTGCAAACAAAATGGCGACTCTGCTGGGGACGAATTTCTCCTCTGATGAGAAGGTGACAACTCAATGTGATACTGCGTCAATCGGCAAGACGTAGAAGACTCTGGTTGTTCAAATCAACCAGACAGCCTATGAAGATAGATCAACAAGAAGAGCAACAAGCGCACTGTGGCTATCACTAAGAAGAAAACTGTGTGGTCTTCTAAGTCTTCTATAGTTGCTGTTGCCCTGGCGCAATCTGCTTCTGTTGCCAGGGCGCAATTTGCCTCTGTGGCTCCGGCACAGTCTGCTTCTACTGCCTGCGCACAGCCCACTCTTCCTGTTCATGTTGCCCGTGCGTAACTTACTCTCACTTCTGCCCGTGCACAGTCCACTCTTCCTGCTTTCCGTGCGTGGTCCACTACTCATGTTGCTGCCAAGGCGCAACCAGTAGCCTTTATTACTAGGGTGCAACCAGTAACCCGTATTGCTGAGGCGCAACCCAAGCAATCAGTTGTTCAGGTGCAGTCCGCTACTCTGGCGCAACCCAAGGAAACTAGTCTTTTGGCTATTCCCTCTTCGAATTCTCCAGTTCTAAACTTAGAGAAACAATGTTCTAGTGCCAAAACTAGATAGAACAAAGGGAAGGGTCCTTTGACATTTCCTCAACTGGCGCAACCTGTGCCTAAAGTGGTCCCACAACAAACAGAAGGAAACACTTCTTAGCTAACCCTCTACAAAATAAAGGAAAGCACCTTTGGTCTTTTTTCAAACTTCCCTGGTCTATGATTCAGAGGAAGATAGATCAGATTCTATTCCTTTAAACAGAGGTCTTCAGATCTCTACTATAGGAAAGAATACTGATCAAATAGGCATCTTGCCTACCCCTATGGGGTCTGGTCAAGATCTTCCAACCTTGAAAATTTTAAGATCTAAGTAAGGAAAATTGATGGTATCACAAACAGAGACACCTGGAGCAAAATTTTCTGATTTACGTGCTTATCTCAATAGGCGTCAACCAGTATCAACTTTGGTGAAACGTAAAAACCCTATGCCAAAGGCCAATCTATACCAGAAACCAAAGTTTGAAAAGAAAGACCC
>JANAVB010016199.1:12706488-12718988 GCA_029216955.1 Iris pallida
GAAATTAGTCGATAGATTCAAAGGTTAAAGAAAATCGAAGATATAACGGTTGAGGGACTAGTAATTCAGTTCTTGGCTTGATGGTCAAGGAGGACAAGCCTTCAACATGATCATTGCAAGATCGCCAACACCAAGAGGAGGGACTAGAGGTAACCATTTATATTTTATGATAGGAACATCGCATAGGAAAATTGTTTAAGATTGATCGTTACTTGCTTGATTTGGAGAGACGTAGTGACATAGTGTACCCCTTTGAACTATTGCTAGTTACGTTAGTGAGTCTTATTTTAATTTTGAGGACGAATTTTCTAAGGTGGGTAGATTGTAAGTACCCTAATTTTTGGAAATTCTTTTTTCATTTATTTTATATGACTTTATATTTATTAAATTATAGTTTATTTTTAATTATAACTATAGATGTACTTTTTTGTAGCTTTGATTTTTGTAGCACAAAAAATATCAATCTTTCGAAGCGTCCTTCATAATTTTTGAAGTAGACAAGTCCACCTTCAATTTGATATATCATGTCCCATCCAAACTTGTCCCCTAACATTCTTTTGATTTCGTACAACTTCGGGTCAATTTAGGCTATTTGACTGTTTACCGTAATTTTATACCTAACTTCCAACTTGAGTTCGGGACTCGACATCGATGAAAACCATTTGACCCAATGTATGGTTTTGGCCTATTTTGAGCCTACTACGCACATGCCTAGGGTGTGACATTCAATCAAGTTTCTATGTGTTATTTATTTGCAAATGGCACATGAGATCCATTAGTTGACTTTTCTGGTTCAATTTGTCTAGAAAACATGTTAAGTCCCTAACCTAACCAACCCACACTTGTTAGAGCCTATCTGAGGTTACCAAAAATCGATTAGATATATATATATTTAATTAATTTTTAGTAACTAAATTTCAGCCATGTGATTAATCCTCTATCTTTGACTTGGTCAAACAACCCACCCAATAAGGAAACTCATTATCATAGTAATCCTTTGAAGGGTCAAATCCTAACCAATTTAGTCCAAACCAAAGCCCAACTCTTCCTAATATATATATACCAACAAAACCCTAACAGGACATCTCCTTTTATTGCTGCCAACTCCCCACAAAACCTCTTTCCAAAAGTCTAATTCTAAAATTCCCTTCCAGCCTTGGCCACCGATAGCACCTTGTGGCGTACCGGCAGTTCGACCCTTCCCGACCTCCTGAGATACTCCACGAATGTTCTTTGCGAAGCTAACGCAACCCTCTAACGTACTAGCAATCCCCATAAGGTATATTATTTTGCATCTTGGAGTTACGAATTGTAGAAGTAACCCAAAGTTGGATTCAAGTCTAAATTCGTTCTAGCAGGTACGTTATCTTGCATCTAGGATTTCATATACTTACCTATCTCATCTTTTCATAAAACTAAAATTAACAGAAAGATATCTGTATCTATTTTTATGTCCAATTGGCCACCCATACAGTTCCAAACAATTTGTCTGGGATCAATTTATGACAAAGTGTTTAAAAGAGATCAGATCTGCTTTGAGTAGATTTTTGCCTTTTTTCAGATTAGATCTTCTAATAATTTTTATGGAAATTAGACATCAAGAGCTTTCCAACGCATATCTTTTTGCTGAGTTTTGACTTGTTTGGTATTTACTAAAATTCTTGACATTTGTCGTAAAATTGTAACTCCGAAAATTATCATTTCCTTGTATCCAAAAGCTTTGATACTTCATATACCTTTATTAAAATATTTGTTGTGCAAGATTTGATGTTAAAAAATTATTTTAGCTATTTTCTGTGATTTTTGGAATTAAATATTTGTAAGTATTTATTGTTTTGGGACCTCAAATCGTATACCAAGTCTAGGAATAATGTTGTAGAATCAATACAAGACTTGTACACATATTTTCTAAATAAAATATTAATTATTATTATAAAATATTTATAAATATTTTTTAGAATTAAAAGTGATTTTTTTTAGGTTAATAATATATTACTTTTATAGACAGATTTGATACTATATAGTTATATTAAGTAGAGTAGTCAATATGACTAGTTTCGGTATAAATATTTATTAGGTCTATATTTGGTATGTCCATATATAGTAAGTTATTAGTGTATTACTAATAGAAAATATTTATTATAGGCGCACGTGATGGAAGTACCGAGGACGTTGGAGTTTGTCAAACATACGCGTAGTTAGAGGTTACAAGCAAGTATACCTTGCCAACATTGTACAATTTATTTACATGCATGTTTCCTATCATTTTTGTTTGTACATGTCTTATTTTATATTATGCACCTGCAACCTTGTAACACTTCAGTCCCAATATACGTAGGACTAGGAATACGTACATGCCAGCTGTATGTATACACAGACTACTCCAATATATGGAATCTGCGTATACACACATAAGCTGTAATAAAAGAGCTCCAGCTCATAACAATATAAAATGGTCAAGCATATCTATATCTCATCCACAATGATAAATAAGAGAAATAACAAACCAAATGTCTCAACTAAAAATAAAGAGAAATATCTGTCGGGCGAAACAAATCCACTATCGATCGAGCTACTGAAAGAAATCAACTGAAATGAATATGAAAAAGAGTATCAACTACATAAGTCCGTCAACTAAGAATAGGATGAAATAGGCTCCGAAGGCGAGACCTCCTCAGCTGCAAATGGATATCTAGTCCAGAACCGTACTCCTCGAGATACGCTTATCGTCTATACCTAGAGAAATCACCAGGTCCTCAAATGGACGTAACAAGATACAGGAAGAACATGCTAATATGAATTGTCAGAATAATAATAATATGCAAAGACTCTCCTAGACACCAATATATAAAGGAAATTCTAACCATCTATTGTGCAATTTAGAGGACAACTTTCATGTGCATGGGTGGGATTTAGGCTATAAGTACGCAACTGGCATCCAGTCATACGTATCCGGTCGTAACGTCCAAACGTCAGAGGGTATCTGCAAATATATATCGCCATAGTTCCTTTCGAAAACTATGGTTTACCTATTTGGCTTCCCATATGCACTAGCGACTGTCCTCCCTCAGTATTTCCTACTGTCCAAGTATGTCCATAACCTATCCAGTTTTGTAACTGCTTGAGTCTCTATACCCTAGTTATAGCAGTTACGATCATCTATCCATCACATGACTTCTTACATAGAGATGGCCAGTCAATATGCAAGACGTGCTCCTAACAACATGTCTCAAACCATGTAGTGTGAGTGTCATGGCCAATGGAGATATAAGGATATCCCACAATAAGAAGGTTGTCCGCTAAAACTAAGTCAACATGCATCAAATAAAATAAAGCAACGAAAAACGACTGATATAGTCGCTTGCACCCAAGTGTGGCTTGGACACGCAGTTTATAACAAATAAAACTAACAAATATAAACAAAGTAAATAAACGCTAAAAATAATATAATATGACAGTAAATTAGCAAAGTATACTTGCATGGTGGTTGGAAGGTGTTTTGACGACGTCCAATAGATGAAATCGGCAAGTGAGAAGAAGCTACAAGGGTGGAACCTCTGCAAACGTTCCCGGATGCTGAAATAAACATCAAAAATATTCTCGGTGTAAAAGATATACCTAGAAAATGCCTGTCCGAAAGTCCAATTTCAGAACAGGGGCAAAATCATAATTTGGGTTAAAATGATATCCGTCGTTGGACCCGCTTTGTACCAAAATATGTACCAGAACCTGGTCTCTAAAGTCGTCAAACTACATGTCTACGGATTTGGTTTTCCGAGACGAACTCAACGTATGTCAAATTTTAGATTCGGATGAGTCACACAAAATCACCCGTTGAATCAGATCGTAGGGGCCCGCAAAACGACGATCCAATCAACTGTATCAGAATCGGACCAAACTTGGCTCACAGGACCAAAAAAAATTTGAGTCCAATGGCTCAAGTTTCGTCGTGATTTAACAAGTGAGCACAAAGTAATTGAGAAATTTGGAAAAGGGCCGATACGGCGTTCTTTGACGAAAACGGGTCAAATTCGTCGCACACACGCGACCAATTCGAATTTTGCCAAACCCACATGTCCACAAAGTCGATACGCACCTTTCGATGCTTTCGGTTTGCGACGGAGTCGTCCGGTTGTCGGGACGGATCTCGTATCGGGAATTTTTAAGTTTTGAAAACTATTTTTTTTTGCCGTATTGGAACTGATTTAAAACAGAAAATAATAAACAAAAACTAAAACTAAAAATAGGGTTTGATCTCGTTTAGGTTGTCTAAAAGTCAGTTCAAATAGATTTTTAAATTGGTCAATGGTTTGACAGAAATCGATCCTCAAAGTTGTGGCTTGGGGACAGTTTCTACGTTCAGAAAATCAAGTTTTTTTCTTGATTTTGGAACTCGATTTTTTTTTGCACACAACGCGAATTAAATCAAACTAATTGAAGGAAATCCTAGAGGGTTAGGTTGCTTTCTAACGGATCTAACAGAATCAAAAACGATGGAACATACATGAAGAAAATAGATGGTGGAGTAGGGTACCTCGGGTTGAATTTTCAACAGAGCAAACTCTATTTGGCGAACGGATTTCTTCTGTTCTCGGCGATGCGGCGGTGACGACGAGGTGCAGGCGGCGGGATAGCTGTGCAGGGATGTCGGCGAGGCTTGGGTGCATGGAATTAAAGTTTAGTGGAGAATCGAGAGAGAATTTTAAAGAAATCAAATTTTCGGTTTTATGGTATATATGGATTTTAAATCCGAAATTAGATAGGATTTGAGCGAAATTTGGATTTGAAATTGAGTTAATCTAGTGGAGAATCTAATTAGGATTAGAATGGAAAATATTTGGAATTATTTGGTGTTGAATCTATCGAGTTTGAAAATTTTCAAATCGAAACTCTTCACCGAACTTAGTTCGGGCTCGGTTTCGGTTCAAGGGGGAGAGAGGAGTACAGTAGGGTTTTGTCTTATTCTTTTTTTTAACTACTATATATATTATATATATTATATATATATATATATATATATATATATATATATATATATATATATATATTATATATATCAAATAAAAAGTATATTGAGTTAGTACATAAGAAAATCTATTCCAATTAAAATATTTGATGTATCTATATTATTACTATTCATAAATTATTCTAGTATTCAAATAAATAAATTAGAAAAAAATTTATAAATATATATTATACAAAGGAATGTTTTGTATTTATTATATTGGTAATATAAAAATATTTGGAAAAATCCCTAACCCTATTAATATATATGTAAATAAGTATTTCATAAATATTTTGTAAAAAGGATTATATATACATTTTATGTAAAATATCCATTATTATTATTATACAACAAAATAAATAAATCCAAATCAAATCATTTTAGAAGACTAAAAATCCAATTTAAGCCCAAAATAAATTTAAAAATCTACCAAAATTTGAGATTTTACATCCTACCCAACTTATAAGAATTTGTCCTCGAAATAAAAAAAACGCACGATCGATGGAAACGAAGTACAAGATGGAAAAAGAATAGAGCACGAAAATCGTGTCATGATTTTCGTGCAAAAGAGATAAACGGTTGTGTATGTCGCCTTCGCACTTCCGCATTTTAGCAGGGCACTACGTTGACATACGATCCGAGGGAGGAATGATCTACAATACTTACAAGGGTTATTGGCGTCTATATAGGATACCATCATGTTTCTATATCTATCAAGGTTTATGCCATGAAATTCTAAGTCATTCTATGATCATGGTTATGCAATGGTAATTTTAACTAAGACGTCATACCTATCTCTATGGCTCCTTGGGTTGGTGGCCCCGTGGTGATCATGCTGAAGGCTTGTCCTGAGTTTTGGTTGCCCCTTGGATATCCAATAGGTGCTGGCGGGCGTGGTGCCTCCTCCTGGTGCTGGTAATGATACTCTCTGCACATGTCGATTTCTTGAAGGACAATCTCGAGCTTGGTGTTTATTTGACCCGCAAACCATACACAATCCCAACTTGCAATGATAATCCCTCTAAAAATGTCCCTTCTTACCGTAATAATGATAAGTGGGTAATTCCCTCACTGGTTGTGGGGAAGCTCTAGGCTGCTGATGTGTCGCGGGATGTCGTATGGGCCCTGCTGGTGTAGTCTTCGCTGATGTAACGGTCGAAACAGATCGTCGTTGTTGTGCCTTCTTATTTATGGCCTCTTGAGTCCTTGTTTTGGCTAATATTGCTGCCTGTGAGTCGAGACTCGGAACTAGTATGTCATTGAAGCTCTATGCTCAATCCTCTATGGAATCTCTTGGCCTTCTCCAACTCTGTCGAAACTAATCCGAGAGCAAAATGACTCAACCGACTGAACTCGACGTTGTATTCATCAACTGTTATGCTTCCTTGTTCCAAGTGTAGTAACTGGTCAAAAAGTGCGCCCTTGGCAGTGTCGGAGAAAAACTTCTTATTAAACAACTCTTTGAATTCCTCACATGTCTGATCAACTCCTAGTCGTCTCTCCTCTGCGGCCCACCAATCGTAAGCATTTCCTACCAACTGTAACTTTACTGCCATCATCCATAGGTTTGCAGACAACTCCGAAGCCTTCAAAAGATTTTTCATTTTAACCAGCCAATTGGTAATTCCGATGACGTCTTTAGTGCCTTTGAAGTGTAGAGGATTCATGTTGCGGAACCCCTCGATAGTGCCTACAGAGGCTTGGGGTGCTCGGGTCAGTGCTGTCTCAAAACTCCTCCTATGGTCTCGTTCTGCTGCATCTGGGCCTGCATCAAGTCCTGGAAATTGGTCTATAGAAGTCCCACCAGCCTGAGGCATGGGCTGCTGCGGAAGCATGTATGGCATCTAGGTACAAATTGTAGTCCGTACTGCGGGGGATATGAAGGATATGGATGGGGGTAGTGGAGGATATTGAGACGGATACTGTGGAGAATACTGGGGTGGATATGATAGTGGATACTGTGGAGGCAGTTGTCGTGGATATGATGGTGGATACTGTGAAGGCTGCTGCGGTGGTGGATATATGGTGGATACTGTGGAGGCTGTGTGGTGGATATGATGGTGGATATGGAGGTGGATCTTGAGGTGGATATGGGGGTAGAATCTGTAGTGGAAACTGAGGTGGATAGGGTGGCGGGGATGGCAGGTACTCTTCTTGAGATACAAGGTTTTCGGGGCCTGTCTGTGCCACTTGGGGTGCCGGGGCTTGCTGTGGTAGTGGGTGGTGTCATCATAAGCTACAGTTCAGATGGTGCTGGAGTGGTAGGGGACATGGATGGCTGACCCACTGCCCTTCTTGAGCAGTGGTGTTCCCATTAGTAATGGCGAACGAGTAGAGCGACCACTACGAAGATTCTTCCTATTGGCACAAAAATGGAGATTACGTTAGGACAAGATCAAGCTAGATGCAAGACAAGCAGACAAACGAGAATCCAGAATTTTGAAATCAAGGAAGGTGATTATGCATGTGGATGAGATTCCTAAACTCTATTCCTATATGCAGGCTTGTTTGGTACGGTAAAGTAACCAAACAATTTATCTACACCTGCATGGGCCACCACAAAAATATGTAACGCACAGTCCCAATATATGTAGGACTATGAATATGTACATGCCAGTTGTATGTATACACAGACTACTCTAATATATGGAATCTACGTATACACACATAAGCTATAATAAAAGAGCTCCAGCTCATAACAATATAAAATGGCCACAGCAGTATCTATATCTCATCCACAATGATAAATAAGAGAAATAACAAACCAAATGTCTCAACTAAAAATAAAGAGAAATATATGTCGGGTGGAAACAAATCCACTACCGATCGAGCTACTGAAAGAAATCAACTGAAATGAATATAAAAAAGAGTATCAAATACATAAGTCCATCAACTAAGAATAGGATCAAACAGGCTCCGAAGGCGAGACCTCCTCAGCTGCAAATGGATAATCTAGTCCAGAACCGTACTCCTTGGGATACTACTCGTCGTCTATACCTGGAGAGATCACCAGGTCCTCAGAGGGACGTAACAAGATACATGAAGAACATGCTAATATGAACTGTCAGAATAATAATAATATGCAAAGACTCTCCTAGACACCAATATACAAAGGGAATTCTAACCATCTATTGTGCAATTTAAAGGACAACTTTCATGCGAATGGGTGGGATTAGGCTATAAGTACGTAACTGGCATCCAGTCATACGTATCCGGCCGTAACGTCCAAAACGTCAAAGGATATCAGTAAATATATATCGCCATAGTTCCTTTGAAAATTATAGTTTACCTGTTTGGCTTCTATACGCACTAGCGACTGTCCTCTCCCAGTATTTCCTATACTTTCCAAGTCATGTCCATAACCTGTCCAGTTTTCTAACTGCTTGAGTCTCTATACCCTAGTCATAGCAATTACGATCATCTATCCGTCAAACGACTTCTTACATAGAGATGATCGTCAATCTGCAAGTCGTGCCCCTAGCAACATGTCTCAAACCATAGTGTGAGTGTCATGGCCAATGGAGATATAAGGATATCCCACACTAAGAAGGTAGTCTGCTAAAACTAAGTCAACATGCATCAAATAAAAAAACAACGAAAAACGACTGATAGAGTCGCTTGCACCCAAGTGTGGCTTGGACGCGCAGTTTATAACAACTAAAACTAACAAATATGAAAAAAGTAAATAAACGCTGAAAATAATATAATATGATAGAAAATTAGCAAGGTATACTTGCCTGGCGGTTGGAAGGTGTTTTGACGACGTCTAGTAGATGAAATCGGTAAGTGAAAAGAAGCTACAAGGGTGGAACCTCTGCAAACATTCCCGGATGCTGAAATAAACATCAAAAATGTTCTCGATGTAAAAGATATACCTAGAAAATGCCTGTCCGAAAGTCCAATTCCGGAATAGGGCAAAATCGTAATTTCGGGTCAAAACGATGTCCGCGTTGGACCCGCTTTGTACCAAATGCGTGCTAGAACATACGGTCTCTAAATTCGTCAAACTATGTCTACGAATTCGGTTTTCCGAGATGAACTCAACGGTATGTATATTTGGATTCCAATGAGTCATACAAAATCACCCTTTGAATCGGATCGTGGGGCCGCAAAACGGTGATCCGATCAACTGTCTCAGAAACGGACCAAACTTGGCTCACAGGACCAAAAAAATATTTCGAGTCCAATGGCGCAAGTTTCGTCACGATTTGACAAGTGAGCACAAAGAAATTGAAATTTGGAAAAGGGCCGATACGACGTTCTTTGACGGATACGGGTCAAATTCCTCGCGCACACGCGACCAATTCGAATTTGTCAAAGCTCACACGTCCACAAAGTCGATACGCACCTTTCGATGATTTCGGTTTGCGACGGAGAGTCCGATTTGTCAGGACGGACATCGTATCGGGAATTTTTATGTTTTGAATACTATTTTTTCCGCCGTATTGGAACTGATTTAAAACAAAAAATAATAAACTAAAATAAAATCTAAAAATAGGGTTTTGATCTAATTTAGGTCGTCTAAAAGTCAGTTCAAATAGATTTTTAAATTGGTCAATGGTTTGACGGAAATCGATCCTCAAAGTTGAGATTTTGGGACAGTTTCTACGTTCAGAAAATCAAGTTTTTTTCTTGATTTGGAACTCGATTTTCATTGCACACAATGCAAATTAAGTCAAACTAATTGAAGAAAATCCTAGAGGGTTAGGTTGGCTTTATAACGGATCTAACAGAATCAAAAACGATGGAACATACATGAAGAAAATAGATGGTGAAGTAGGGTACTCGGGTTGAATTTTCAACAGAGCAACCTCTGTTTGTCGAACGAATTTCTTCGTTCTCCGAGATGCGGCGGTCGACGGCGAGGTGCAGGTGGCGGGATAGCTGCACAGGGATGTCGTCGAGGCTCGGGTGCAGGGAATTGAAGTTTGGTGGAGAATCGGAAAGAGAATTTTAAAGAAATCAAATTTTTGGTTTTATGGTATATATGGATTTTAAATCTGAAATTAGATAGGATTTGAACAAAATTTGGATTTGAAATTGAGTTAATCTAGTGGAGAATCTAATTAGGATTAGAATGGAAAAGATTTGGAATGATTTGGTGTTGAATCTATCGAGTTTGAAAATTTTCAAATCAAAACTCTTCACCGAGCTTAGCTCGGGCTTGGCTTCGGTTCGGGGGGGGGGGGGGGGAGAAGGAGTACAGTAGGGTTTGTCTTATTCTTTTTTAACTACTACTATATACATATGTTATATGTGTATATATATATATAATATTATATAATATATATAATAATTATTATTTTATATATATATATAATATATATATATATAATATATTATATATTTTATTTGATATATATATATATATATATATATATATATATATCAAATAAAAGTATATTGAGTTAGTATAAGAAAATCTATTCCTATTAAAATATTGATGTACTTCTATATATTACTATTCATAAATCATCTAGCATTCACAAATTAAAAAAATTTAGAAAAAATTTATAAAATATATTATATACAAAGGAATATTTTGTATTTATTATATAGGCAATAAAAAAATTTGGAAAAATCCCTAACCCTACTAATATATATGTAAATAGTATTTCATAAATATTTTGTAAAAAGGATTATATATACATTTTATGTAAATACCATTATTATTTTAACAAAATAATAAATCCGAATCAAATCATTTAGAATACTAAAAATCCAATTTAAGCCCAAATAAATAAAAATCCACCAAAATTTGGGGGTTTTACAAGCCTTGCCATGATTATTTATATGTTTTGTACCTTTTATCACTTGTGTTATCATTAATTGCTTCGTATATTTTCTACAGTGACTTCGATAGTGTTTGTTACTTGAGTGATTTTACTTGATCATGTGTTCCATGTTACTTGACTTGACCTCGACCGATACTAGGATTTGCTACTTGACCACTCTTGACTCGAAACCCACACAGGGCTACGATAGAGGTACTATAGTTAGAGAGCACCATGCAGGACTACTAGCTATAGGACAGGGAACACCATGCAGGAACGGTCATTCAATTTATTTGTAGCCATGCTTAGTTATTTCTTTTATGATATGTCATTATTTATAGAGTTCTTCTATGTGTTCTTCATTCTGGTTCTAGTAGTTGCTTCATGTTTTTCTTGATATTTTACTGTCATAATAGGCATGTTTATATGTATCTTGCTAGTCCCCGAGGACCTGGTGATCTCTCAAGGTTTGCTGAACTCATTTGTAGATTAGATGGATGATTGATGATTATTTTCTCGGATTTCAGGTAATATTTAGTTAAACCTTTTCATATTCGTACAATATTATATTTATTTTACTTTGACCATGCTTCTGTATAGCTCATTTTGCAAGCTTATTCTTTTCAGAAGCTTGTTCAAGATAATTGTAATAGAGTCTGGTCTACTTTGTTGTATAGTTTTTGTTACCTATAGGAATCGGTATGTTAATACCTGACCAGCATTAGTATACTTGGTTATGCAAGAATTTATCTTCAGTGGATTAAGATATGGGTAGTTGTTATAACCATGGAGTTTATTTTAGACAGCTTATACGTATTCGAGCTGGGCTAGAGTCCTCTCGATACGTAGCTGGCATGTATACGGTTTCCTAGTCCTACGTATTTAGGGACTACAAAATCAAAACGGTACGTAAACCGAGATGGCACAGTGCCTGAGGTAGCGTGCGGCTCGAGGCATCCCGCTGCCTAAGGCATCACATGGAACAAGGTAGTACAAAGAATGAAGTAGCACGTACACCGAATTGTACACTGACCGAGACTGCACATACATCAAGGGGCACACCAACCAAGGGTCGTGTTTGAGACAACGGTTCCCGAGGCGTGTGCCCGAAGAAGAGATAGGGAAAAAGTAGAGGAGTTCGTCGAGGCTCGGCTAGGTTGGGTCAGCGCCGACAGAGGAGACAAGGGAGAGAGAAAAAAGACGACGCCGAGAAGTGGTGGTGCTGGTGGTGACGGTGGGATCAGTGGAGATGGTAGCACAGTAGTGAGGTGTTGGTGATGGCGGCCATGCTTGAAGTGGAGGTGGTGGTGGTCATGGGTGATGGTGGTGCTAGCGAAGATGGTGGTGTCCACAGTAGCTGATGGCTGCGACACTCAGGGCGGTCAAAGATGAGAGGGAGTGAGCAGGGAGAGAGGTCGATAGAGGAGAATGGAATCGGGTGTAAGATAGGGGAGAGCGAGAGAGAGGGGGGAAGAGATAGAGTGGGGGGATGTTCCAGAGAGAAGGGAGGAGAAAATGGGCAGCGGATATGAGGAAGTGCGGAAAGAGAATGGAGCAAGAGAGAGAGAGAGAGGGGGGGGAAGAGAGGAGAGAGGGGAGAGGGGAGCGCTCCCAGGGGAGTGGGCTAGGGTTAGGGTTCGGCAAGGGGGAAGGGGTAGGTAAGGATTTGAAATAATAATATAATAATATATAATAATAATGATGATAATAATAATAATGAT